>QMFE01045903.1:0-10076 GCA_003314665.1 Tricholoma sp. MG77 | reverse complement strand
GTTCCTGATGCGGGCGGCGTTCAACCTCGAGCTCAAGCTGGTCAGGTGGCGGTAATTGCCTTTGAATCGATGAGCGTCTATCACTGTTCCTGTCTGCATCGTGTATTGCGCGCTACCTGCCTCTCTGCTTCCTTTAACTGCCAGGTACACCCTGTCCTGTTACTGAGTGCGGCACAGGAGGAAGCATGGCTCACCCACTCTTTTGGCCTAGCAAATACTTCTTCTATCCTATCGGCAACACATCTGCTGTGTGTTTGACAAAAGATCTCCCTCTAGAGGAACCTGCGAACATTCTCTTGCTTGGGTGTGGAGACCCAAGAAACGTACTATACACTGTATTTTCCGAACCTGAGGCTGGTATGGAAACCTATTTCTTCTAGAATATCATGCTTAGTCTAAGGTCAACGTTTGGATGACAATAGCAAACCGACCGCTTGACTTTACTTGCTGTGATTTTGATCCAGGTGTTTTAGGTGCGTATGCTAGTGGTTGTCGTTCTGCTGTCGGTGTAAGATTTATCTGATCTTTCATTTACTTTCATCCCAGCTCGCAATGTGCTTCTTCTTACCTTAGTGGTAGATCAGCACCCTAGTGCGACTATTTGGAACATATTCTTTCATATGTACCTCGATGATGACTCCTACACCATCTTGATCGAGCACTGTAGGAAGCTTGTGGTGCTCTCCGATGGACTTCATGCCTGGAAAACATCCCCTTATGGACAATTTATCAAGATGAGCACTGAACACACGCTCGTGGAGCTTCGTCGCCACTGGTCTCTCTATGCACGCATGCAGGACCTGCCGGAAAACAAGATAAAGGCCCTACGCAATGGTTTTGCAACACTTTTCAGCTCATCGCTAAAGGCTTATCATGGTTCATTCGCACGTTCAGCAGGTCCCCTCATGACGAAAGCAGGGCCAGTCAGCACAGACCAGTGCAGAAATTACTGGGCCAAAGGCGTCACTTTTACTTCTCCTCAGCAGATTGCCAATTCCACGCTGCTCAATCCCACCTTCGTCTATTCACGTGCGGGAGAAGGCTGCTCAGTACATTACGCTACGGATCCGATGGCTCCGTTCCACCCCGCTGCTTTATTTGCCAACAAAAAAGGCACTATCACGGTGTCTGACCTTGTGGGGGCTGCTAAATCTGAGTTCAGTGATTGGTGTGCTGCTTGGCTGAAGTCCACTTCTCCAAACGCTGCTAACCTTCCCGTCGTTCGTTTTCTCCTGGGCGACGCTATTGCAGTATGCAATGCACTAGATGCGTTTGCAACAACAGGGACATTAAAGTTAGGCATACCAGAATCGCAGTGGAATACTCGTGTGATTCAGCTTAACAAAGACGATTATGTGACTGATCATGGACCCTCTACCTTCAATGTCATTGACACGTCTAATCTAGTTGATCATATCGGCTTGCTCAACATACTCATTGCTTCCGTTCCCCTGCTTTCGGCTTCTTCACCATCCAGCGTGCTCTACACCGAATCGCTATTGTTCAAAGGGCAGGACGCGACTAAAGAGTTTACGGATCGTTTATATGCCAACCTTACAGTTATGGGCCTCCTTATTGGCATATGTCCAGTCGACTATCTCTCAGGCTTTACAACCCTCTCTAACATCCACGAACTGATGACACATCAGGCTTCAAAGGGAAAAGGGACACAGTTTCAGCAGGTGACAACGTGGAAGTCCCCGGTCTCAGGCGATGTACCCAGTGTTCAACTGGGAGAACAAAACCTTCCCCCCGTCTTTGATTCACACCAGCTAGGAACGCTGCTTTATGACATGTATCATGAAGTATTTGAACACGAGGATGCCCACCACTTCTGGAGGCTTAATCAAGATAACCTTCCTAAAGCTATCGCACATTCGAATAGAATCCATTACATCCGCGAGGGCTTCGTTCTGTTCCTCAAGCTCGTGAGACATAAGTTGTCTTATTCTGAAACACAATGGCTAGAAGTTATGGAACGATTCTTCGACTTGAAGGATGCAGATAAATCTTTGCCAATGGACACGCTCAATCACCATGATTTCTGTACACAGCTGCGTCGCCATGGCGTGTTCACTGTTCCAATGTATCGGGAGGAAAGACTCCCAAGAATTGGGAGGTTATTGAACTGGGACGTTGTCCCTGCTTTCATTCGAATCATCCTTGTTGTACCTCGTGAGAAGTTGGCAATTCTGGAAGAAACGGCCGAAGAGGTCCCTACTCCACTCTTACACTGTGACCTCCAAGGCACTTGGTCTCTTAATATCTTCTCGACGGTCCACGTGGCATTTGGAAAGGTCATTCCAATGGGGACAAAGGCTCGTCCCCAAGTAATGTTTGAAGAAGATCCAGAGGGATGGAAGGGGACATCAGCCCTAGTAACATCCTTCATCATGCCTACTGTTGCATTAATATTTATCGAGCCAATGGAGCAACTGAAAGTTGGCCTGACAGTCAGAAGCACCACAGGGACGGCTCCTCTGATCAAGAGGCTCGGGCTGTCGCTCAACATTTTTAATGCCAGCTTGATGGACGAATCTGCTGTTCACATTCTGCCAGAACAGGCCTTGCCCTCCCGAAATGCGAAACATCCATCGTCAACTAGGTTTCCTGCAAAGTCTACTCCAATCGGACAGCCAGACGCTACGCTTGTCGAATTAGATGAGCAATGCGAGCTAGTTGTTTCCTTTACGTCGAGAGTTTCTGTTGACAATGAACAGGTCAAAGGCATTTTTACGTCCGGGGTTGTCCCTCAAGTCTCACAGATATCACCTTGTACTGTAAAACTAGCTGTTGGTCAGCATACGCAAAATGTTGTATACCCTTTCCCTATCATAGGGAGTCAACACAAACTACGTGTTGCCCGGAAATCATTGTATATCGAGGTAAATACATCTTTTTACCCATTGATGATTATATCGGGTTGGCTAAAGGCTTGCTTCGTAACAGATCATTGTTCCTCCCTATGGTCCATTGAAAGCCGAAGGCACGAAGCTCAACCCATTTGCTGTTATCAGTGCCCATGAAACTCTGGCACCATGGAGCATTCATCGTGTCAATCTTTCTTGCCTGCCAATCCTGAACCATAAGGCAACTGGCGTGGATAAATGGCTAAATCACCATGTGGGAGCCATGATGTCTGCTCGTGAACGTTCCGTTCGGAAGAAAGACGGGAAGGATACTCTGATGTTTGTAAAAGACACTATTCATACCATCTTTGTTCGATCTTCAGGTATTCAAGGTGGACCTGCACAACGCCTGTTTGCGTTATTCGACAATGTGACAAACAACTGCGACACTGTTATCTTTGTGAGCGATCTGAGGTTTGATCTCCACTCGCACACAATGGTTTGCGATGCATACGTGCTACCGCTTACTCGCTCGCTTCTGGTGAAGATAGAAAAGATGTTTGGGAAGCTTGTAAATCAAGGGAACATGCACAATATTCCTATCTTTGAAGGGGAGTTGCAAGCTTGGAAGCAGCTAATCCCTGCTTTGGTTGAGCGGTGCCGCACAACGTGGAAACACAACACCAATTGCGAATACAAGTCCCAAGGAAGGATACCCCTTGTGGACGCCATGGAGCAGGATCCGCTGTGCAGTTGTGGCAGAGGGAAGGATGTTGCAGGCATGAAGAAGGTCAAACTATGGGATGGTCTGGCACCGTATGTGACTAGGATTGCGTTATCTCCACTGTTTGCTGTTTCATATTTGGAGACTGTCGGTCGTGACCCGGCACGGTACAAGTGTTCTGTATGCAGGGGAAAGGGCAAGCCGAAGTTGATGAAATGTTCGACATGCCAGAAGGTGCGATATTGCTCGAAGGACTGTCAAAAGAAAGATTGGGCCAAGCACAAGAATCGATGCAAGCCTTAAACAAACCTTGCTACTTTACGATTGATTATATCATTTTCTGTATGATTCAGCTACAGCTGGCGCGGGCGGCATAATGTCCTCAGATCTGCCATTCTTCCATTACAATTTTGTGGACGGCATAAACTTCGTGATGATATCCAATCCATTACGGTGTTTCTCCGTGATCAATTACCTCTCGTCGATTCAGAACTGAATATCTTCGAGTTCGGAAGGGTGCTTGGAAGGGAGAAAAGAAACTACTATGATGCCACTGGCAGTCGAATCCTGCCAGTGCATCGTGCATTAGGCGCTACTGTGCGCTGCTGCGTTTAGTATGTACACCGTGACCACGTTCTAGTCTCCCGTTGCCTCCTCCAAATTTTCACTTGACCAACACCGCACAATGGCCCATCCTTAAAGTTATAGGCTGGCCCACAAAATACTTCAACTTCTATCCCATTGGCAATATTTCGGCTATATATTTGACAAGGGATCTTCCCTTTGAGGAACCTGCAAGGATTCTCGTATTGGGTTGTGGTGATTCGAGAAACGTTTTATGTGACACCATCTTCTGCGAGTCCAGATCAGTACGTGGTGATATCTTGGTGAATGCAGCTAGGTCTGACACCAAGAAACCCTACGACCCCCATCTACAACATATATATGAAGCACACCTTGATGGAACATTGCAAGTTCGGTGATCGGTGTGCTGCTTTCCAATCATCCACATCACCTAATAGTCTTCCATAATTCGCTTTTTCTTGGCGACGCTATGGGGATATGCAGTGCGCTCCGTGCCTTTAGTACGGCAGGAAAAGCCACGAGTTTGGGTGACTGGTTAAATCCTTATGTTGGTGCCCTGCTATCCACCCGTGAACGCTCTATCCGGAAGAAACATGAGAATGATAGTACACCCACGCTTGTTAAGGACACCATTCACACCATCTTCGTTCGCTCCGCAGGTATTCAAGGTGGTCCTGCACAACAACTGCTTGCATTGGCAGACAAGGTGACAAAGAATTGCATTACCAATGCATTACCATCTCATTTTTTCCTTGTGAGCGATCTGACGTTTGACCCCCACTCTCACGCAATGATCTGTAATGCATACGTGCTACCGGCCACGGATCGAAACCGTGTTCACCAAGGTTGTGCAACATGGTAATATTTGTCAAGTGCCTCTGCCTGAAGAGGAGGCAGTGAGAGCATTAAAGCAGCTCATGCCTGCACTGGTCGAGCGGTGTCGTTCATCGTGGATGCATGCCGAGAATTGCGAGTACACAAAGTCCAAGGACAGATACCACTTACCAATGCTATGGGGCAGGATCCCTCATGTAGCTGTGGCAGAGGTGAAAGGCATGCACAGAGTCTCATTGTGGTGGCCAGAATTGCTTCATCTCCGCTGTTTGCTGTTTCATGCTTGGAAACCATCAGTCGTGACCCTGCACGGCATATGCGCTTTGTTTGTAGGGGGAAATAGGAAGGAAAATGCCAAAATTGAATTGTGACCTGTTCGACATGCCAGGGCCAGGAGAAAGATTGGAACAAGCACAGGCAACGATGCAAGTCGTAAGTATGTAGTCTGTAGTCATGTCTCTCAGGTCTTCCCATTTGGTATTGAGTCAATCACATTGAACTAGGTTAGTTGAATACAAATCTGACAGGCAAGGGATATGCATAATTAGACAATATACAATTATACACATTTAGCAACACATTTGAGGAGTTGTTCGCTCAAAGTGATGAAATCAGAATCAACGTACGAACAGAGCACTCATATGGTGTCAACATTCATCCGGGGTGATGGTCGCCCAAATGATGTGGAACTGCAGTAACAATTGTCATTACCAGGCGAACATGAACACAAGAGACGAATCACAAACTTTGCATGACCAGGGATGGTGGTGGTCCTCCCTATCGGCGAGCGTGGATCATGAACAGGATCATGCATTATATTTTGAATATGCATGGGTTGTGAGAATAACACTGGGGTCGTTTGCCCCGACGAATACACAGAAACAACTCTACAATGAGGACATGTGTGCTTGCATTGACTGTGATCACCTGGAAACGGCGAAACAAAATAAACATAAGGTTGGAAAGGGACCTCCTGGTGGGGATGGGGATTTCTGGAACTCGTTGATCGCGCCAGAGGACTATGCTGATGGCGTGGGGTGCTGATGGAGGAGGCAACTGATGACCTTCTGCTTCGCCTAGGTGAAGATGAGGCCTCTGGAGTCATGAAACGAGGTGAACTGAGGGGACTCAGAATCGAATCGGTTGGTGGGCTAGCTGTGGACTCATGATCACTAGGATATGACTGTAAATACGACGGAGTTTCCACAACAACTGCTCGACTGGTAGATGCCCTTGTTGGTGTCCTTGGCACAGTTGGAACAGAATTGTTATACTCAACTGCAGGGCTCTGAAGAAAGTATTCTTCTTGCGCTCTATGTGAAAAAGGTGAGGTTGAACGATCATCGCCGGGATATGAATCTAAATCAGTGGGCGTCCGAACCACAGTGCGAGGCATCTCTCGCCGACGGTAGCGCGGAGATGATCTAGAAGTCGACGAGGCTCCTCGCGTATAGGACACATTGGGGTGCACTACTGGAGGAGAAATCGAACGCGGTCGTGTGAAAGTGGTATCATGCGTCGACCGACGACGCAGTGAAGAATGAAGTGCTGCCATTTCCGACGAACTCGTCCGAGGCACAGATACATCTGTTCTGGGCTGCACCTGTGGGGACAACCTCTCAGGGGGCGAGTTCGTAGAAAATGCCAGCGACGCTGGAGTCAGAGGTGTACCCTGTGGGGGCAGTTGGTTACCTCCGGCGACCCTCGCATAACCCTGACTTTGTTGACGTTCAAAGATAGATCTCGCTTCCTCTTCCGAGGTGAAACTCTCATGTAAAGCACCTGATACGCCATCGATGAGGGGCTGAACCTCTGACCTGGAAAGTTGTTTAATGCCAGACTCAGAGAAATGGACAAAGTGGATGACTCACCACGTCTCGAAAATCCCGGTCTTCCTTCCAACGGTCACGACGTACCATTTCTTCTTTCCCATACGCCCAGAGGAAGAGTCGGAATGACTCACTCTTGAACGTGCTGGCAGCCCAATTTGAAAGCGTTCTCACTGTCAGGGTTGTGCCAGTAGTAATTTATAGCTCATCAAACGTGCAACAGCACTTCTTCGGCGCTTGCCATGTCGCTACTTGTGCCAGATCACCGAATGCCCTTGCAATATATTACAAATGCGAAAATGTAGTACTACTAGTAGTGTATGTCAGTCTATGGGCAGACTCCCAAAGCACGAAGTAAAGTTGGGCCCAGAAAATTATCTTTCAGGTATCGGGATTCTGGGGGGATATCGGTGAAAGGTAAGTGATCCCTAGAGCTCTCATACCAGAGTTACACCGCAATGTAGCCACCTCGGCTGGAGCGCCGTGGCCGAACAGAAGAACAGAGGTGAGAAACGACGTCATTCAGCATGTAGGGGACTTCTTTCCAAAAATCGCGATGGCTACACAAGGTTTTCAATCGATGTCCATGATCGAAAAGACAAACTCACGGAATAAGATCTGCGCCACTTGCGCCGTAATTCGAGTAGTTGTAGTAAGCGCCCAATATGAAATAAGCAGCGAATGCAAGCAGAAGCCTATCCCAAATCCATGTTGAATGATGAGCATTTCAGCATAGACATAGTAAGCAACACCTAACGCTTACACCAGGAAGAACCATCCAATACCACTGCCCGTTGTTCCACTAGGTTCGTTACTACCTTTATCATCGCTACCTTCCTTTGGTCCATCACTGTCTGCTTGAACAGGACAGCCATATTTCGTGCTCCATTCAACTTGTACCTGCGCTCCACTATAAGACTTGAATGCGGGCTCAGAGTCTACCTCTGAATTACAGAATAAAGTAACATTGAGCGACTGGGCTGTTGGCGTCGAGTTTATTGGGTGTGGATATTGTGGCCCAGTAAATATTATTGAAATGAACCTTGGTGCTAGACGGATGGATCAACAGATTTCCAAGCAATCCAAGTTGATAGACGTACATGATAGACCGAAATTAAAACTGGGATTGAGTGATTCTGTTCGAGTCAGAGGAATTACGGAAACTACGCGGTCTGCCTCTTCCTTTTTCTGGTTTACCATCGTGAGGCATGCTCGTGTTCCAGTAGGACACTGCATGTACGAGCCATTGGAGACCATGTTTCATGAAACATGCGAGAACGCTAGATGACGTACCTGATCGCTTGTGGGGACGTCTGCCAATTGCTTCAAGTCATCACACAAGTCAAATCGCAGGATGTCTATCGTAGTCGTGGGGAACGTAACTCGCGTTCGATTCACCTTGTGCGCGCCTGCCAGCGGGGTCAAGTCAAATTTTGTATCATTCACGTTGACTCGACAATCGAAAGGTTTGCTGTCCTCTGCCAACGAAGAAGGAACAAAGAGAAGGAGAACTGCGAGGAGAACGGTGGGAAGGCGGCAGAAAGACCTTAAAATCATTGGGACAGACAGTCAGAGCGCAGCTTGTTTTCGAAACGTCGACACCACTTCAGCAGTGTTCAAGCTTTCAAGTTTGTGCAGCACGTGACAATGCTTGACTCCATTACATACTACTAAGTCACGTCACGGTACTATGTGTGGCTACCCCTCATATTGTTATTCATCTTTCAATGCGAGCTTCTGACAGCTTCGAGATCGTGAAACTTACTAGGCTAGGGTGACCGACATTTTCCCTCGTGACCCGCAATTTTTGATGAAACCGCGGACTGGCAGCTCACTAGAACTTGCGATAGGCTTCGAACAACGCATCGTGTGGGCTGGTGTCCTTGTGGACGGAACAACAAAACGAGATAAATTCGATCTTATGTCTAGCTAATGACCCAATCGACTTTCAATGGAAATATTTTGGTATGCTTGTCAGTTGCTGGTGCTAAGTCTGGCACCTTTTCCGTCTGGGGGCTAGGGGTGTCCCCGTACACCGAACTATCTGGGTTGAACGCATCGGCAGTGATGTTCACGATAAGTAGCCCTGTTATAGCCTCTGTAGTACTTAGCCTGGTTCTCTAGCAATCGTAATGCCTTGCAAGGCGAATTACTCCAGACTTCTAGATCTCTGGTATAGAGGTAAGTTACCTAAATGCAGATCTTTTGGATCGACTCGGTGCAGCATGGGCTTCGCATGTATATTGACGTTGTTCTATGCACAGTAGTGAGGGTCTTGTTTCTCATCATGATAGACGTCTCATAACATTGTTGTCAATGTTGCCCATAGGGGGTACATGGTTTACACGGAACTCTCGGTGCAATTGATGCATGATGGTTCACTGTCAATGGCTCTTTTAGGTACGTTAAATAAAGCTATCAGGGTGAGTAATATAAACTGGTCAGCGACGGCCCACGCCATGCCGCCGTGCATGGCACACCTATTTGGACGGACTACAGGCCCGAGATCCGCACTGACGTTTTTATTAATGGTCACCTCAGGGCGCCACTGGTACCTGGTCTGTCACTGCCCCTGTTCTGAGCTGTTCTGAGCTGTTCTGAGCTGCTTGGAAGATGCGGAGGGAGGTTTTAAAGTGGAACCGCAGTGATTATGATGGCCTAACTCACAGAAGTACGTTGTCCGAATCTTTGGAACCAAGAAGCAACCCTGAATTCGGGACATTCTCCGAAAAGGCGAAATTCACACCGATGGGAAAGTTGATTCAGTAATGGTAACAACTCTCCGCCAACCCTTGATGGTGACAAACATACATATTCTTGTGTGCGCATCAGGCGCGCATCGAAAGTAAGATATCACTACTCTGTGCCCATCTAGTAAAGTTACCTGGTTCATTGTGCATCCGGCTGAACACTATACATCACATTGTCGACTAAGGATACGATCAAATCATTCAGAATTTCAGATCGAAGATGCAAAGAAGATCCTGAATAAAAGCAAGATATCAACAAAAACATAATGCAATCATGTTATCATACTACGGACAAATTCTACTCCTTTCTTCCGAAGCGTTTAGTCGTCGTCATGGTGGGGAACACCACACCCGCTGGGATCACCAGAAAAGTGATTAGCTGGAAGGGGGATGGGGCGGTTACGAAGTCCGGTAAGTAGATCAGGCATCGCATCGTCAGTGCAACCCTCAATGTTCGTAAGGTAGCCGGGAAATAAAGATGGGAGGCCGAGGCCTAACAAGGGCG
>QMFE01045876.1:0-10535 GCA_003314665.1 Tricholoma sp. MG77 | reverse complement strand
GTGGTAACAGAGTGGAAGTGGTGAAAGGACGAGGGAGGAGGGTTCGTTGTCGTTGTCAATGGTTGGTTTCGACCTTGTTTGTGCAAGTTACTTTCTGACAAAAGTAGTAAGTATTTTGAAACTCAGTTAGGTCAGTGCCAAGAACTTACCTGCCAAACCCGTGCGACGGGTGTGGGTTTCGAATGGGTATCTCAAACATGACCCGTACCCATACCCATCTAACCCATACCTGTGTACCTGCACAGGTTTGCAAACCCATGACGTGCACTAAGTCCAATAGCTGCATGACAGAGAAATCTCCAAGCTGTGGGTAAATTTTATCAAGCTCTATTTTTGTGCCAGGCAATTTTGGACTGGACTCTGTTGGAAGAGCCACTGTAAGAAGTTTAGGCTTCTGGATTACTCTTGAATGATTGCCATTAGCAAGAGCAGTGAGGGTAGGAGTATAGGATGAGACAACAAAGTCAGAGAGCTTAGATCCACTTTTGTCATCTGTTCCATAAAGTCCTGCAGCATGAATTGGAAGAAATGCCAGAGGACCAGTAAGACACCACCAAATATGAGGGAGTTCATAATCAATAAGCCAGGAGTCTGTAAAAGAAACAAAGCTCAATGATATGATAAAATGAATAAACTGAAAACATACTGTGATACCCATCTAGTACTGGTTTGGCAACCCCAAACCAGAGGCAAGAAAGAATGTGTTCAAACTCTGCCTCTAGATTATTTGGATGTTGTTTTGCTTTTTTGCCATATCTATTGACATCACGGAAAACACCACCTTGCTTAAGTAAAAACTGCAAAGATTTGTACAGCTTATCTGCTTCTTTATAGGTAAATTTATCAAGAACAATATGAAGAAAACACCATGGTGATTTTGCATAATAATCAGAGCATCACATCTGCCTTCACTGATATTTATGGTAACCACTGGCCCAGCATTAGCAGCAGGTAGCAACTGTGAGAAGATCTGAGGTAACAGAAATCTGTCAAATCCATCTAGTTTGTGAATCTCCTCTATAAGTTCTTCTCTTTCATAAGCTAGTTCATGATAGTGGGATGCACTGTGTTCTTGTGATAGTTGAATTCCAATAAGAGATACATCTGATATATGTTGGGTACCAGCACTCTCCAGCTGTTTGGATAATTCTTTAAGCTGATTGGCAAGTGCAGGGCTTGCCACCTTCAAATCATCAAGAGGAGTACGAAGTTGCAGCAGCTGTCCCCAAATAACTGAATGGCCTGCTTTTAACCACTCTAGGGCCATTTGATATTGGTTGTGTGCAATGGCAGCTGATACAGCATTTCTGACTACATCACCTGCAGCCAAGAGGTGAAATTGTCGATCTTCCATAGAGAGGCCAAGCCAAGCCAGTTGAGGAAGAAGGTTTAAAGCTAGTGTGTAAGCCTCCAAAGTTGAATAATGTGGAAATAGATGGGCATATTCTGCCCATTTAGAACAAGCAGTAAATCGAGCTGATGTATGACCTGAAGTGGACTTGGCAGCAGCAGACCAGTAAGCAATAGCAGTATCAAGGTCATTAATATCACTTGAATTGCCAGATTGGTTAAAGCGCCTATGGAGTGCATTTCCACAATTAGTTAACCATAGTAGCTTGGTAGAATGACCATCTGGGGTCAAATCAATAGCCTTTGTATACATCCATATAGCTTGGTTGATATCACTGAAGTCTTCAGTGTGTTTAAAGCATTCAAGAAGTGCATTTCCAAGACTATTTAATCTTACACATCTGATGGCATGATTATCTGAAGTGAGATGTAGTGCTCTCTCATGTACAAAAACAGCCTCATTGATGTAATCAAGATTACCAGATAATTCAAAATGATGTTGAAGTGAAGCTCCAAGATTGTTAAGCACAAAACCTTTGTCAGGATGACTATCTGGAGTGAGCTTCACAGCCTTTCTGAACATTTCCAAAGAATTGTTGATATCACTAAGATTCCTAAGTCATAGGTAACATTGGGAAAGTGAAGTTCCATGATTGCTAAATAGAAAAGGCTTATTAGGGTGCCCATCTGAAGTAAGATCCAGAGCCTTTGCTCCCATTACAACAGCCTTGTTAATGTCATTAACATCACCAAGTTGTTTGAAACGGCTATGAAGTGAACTTCCAAGATTGATGAGCAATGAAGGCTTGTCAGGATTGCAATCTGGTGTTAAATATACAGCTCTTTCTTGCAGTGAAATAGCCTCATTTACATCACAGAGATCACCAAATCGACTAAACTGACATGCAAGGGAATTTCCAAGATTGTTCAATCTGGCAGGCTTGTCAATATGACCATCTGGAATCAGATATACAGCCTTCTCAAGAAAATGAATAGACCTCTTGATATCATTAATATCACCAAGTTGTTCAAAGCGATATTGAAATGAATTTCCAAGATTGTCAAATATCACAGGCTTTTCAGCATCATCTAAAGTAAGATTTGCAGCTTTTTCAAAAATAGAAATAGCTCTGTTGATATCACTAATGTCCCCATACAGCTCACAATGTTGTAAAAGTGAATTCCCAAGATTGTTCAACCATGAGGGCTTGTTAGCATGGCTATCAGAACTCAGTTCCACTGCTTTGTCAAGCATTAGGACAGCCTTTTTGATATGATCAGAGTCATGGTGTTGTTTAAAGCAAGAAAGAAAGCAATTTCCAAGATTTGCCCATCCTGAAGGCTTGTTAGCATGGCCATCTGGAATGAGATCTAAAGCCTTCTCATGCATTAAAAGGGCTCTACTGATATCACCAAGGTCAGAAAGTTGTTCAGATCGACATTCAAGTGAACTTCCAAGATGGCTCAACCAAAATGGCTTATCAGCATGGCCATCTGGGATGAGATCTACAGCCTGCTGGAGTAGGAAAATAGCTTGGTTGATGTCACTGAGGTCACCACATTTTTTAAAGCGACTTGCAAAGGAATTCCCAAGCTTGTTTAACCATGCTGGCTTATCAGCATGACCATCTGGTGTAAGATCCAAAGCCTTCTCACGCATCAAAACAACCTTGTTAATGTCATCAAGATCTCCAGAGTATACAAAGTGGTATTCAATTGCATTTGCAAGATTGCTGAACATTGAAGGCTTGTCAGCATGTCCACTTGGAGTGAGATCTACAGCTTTCTCCAGGATGAGAATAGCTTCATTGATGTCACTAATGTCACCAAAATGTTCAAAGTGAGAACAGAGTGCATTTCCAAGATTATTCAATCTAGCTGACTTGCTGGCATGACCATCTGGTGTGAGATCCACAGCATTTTGAAGTACAGCAGCAGCCTGGTTAATGTCATTGGGGTCACTATGTTCTGCAAAGCAGTATGCAAGTGAATTTCCAAGATTGTTTAACCTTGAAGGCTTCTCAGTGTGGCCATCTGGTGTAAGGTCTACAGCCTTCTGAAGGACCAACACAGCTTTGTTGATATCACTGGAGTCACCAAGTAATTTGAAATGAAGTGAAAATAAATTGCCAAGATTGCTCAACCATGAATGCTTGTCAGGATAGCCATCTGAAGTGAGATCAATGGCCTTCTCAAGCACAAATATAGCCTTGTCAAGGTCACTAAAATCACCAACTTGTTTAAAGTGATGAAAAAGTGCACCTCCAAGATTGTTCAATCTAGATGGCAGCTTGGAATGGCCATCTGGAGTGAGATCCACAGCATCCTCAAGCATTACAACAGCCTTGTTGCTGTCACAAATGTCACCAAGTTGTTCAAAGCGGTGCAGAAGTGCAGTTCCAAGATTAGTCATGTAAGCTGCCTTCATAGGATCATTCTCTTGAGCAAGTTGCATTACTGATTCATATATCCAGATGGCTTGGTCCAGGTGATCCACTCTCTGTGAATCATAATGGCTGGTCATAGCAATATCATCAAGCACATCCAGGAAATGGGCCTTCTTTTCACTTGAATTTGACAGCATGAGAACCCTCTCAACAACTGATTTCCTGAAGGCTTCATCCACTTCTATCTTGGATTTCATAGTGCCAAGGATGTGCTGTACAAGATGAGAAATTGTTTCATTTCCAAAGGATGCATCTGTAAATCACTCTGAAAACATGTCATCATTTAACAATAACTTAGTCATACCTTTCATGCCAGGGCACACAGATGTAACAGGTGTTACACAGACATATAAATCAGCAGAGAATAAAGATTCTGTGCCAGATGAAGTATCAGCATCATTGCCACTGAATTCCATGTGAAGTGCAGTAATGGGAACAGAGTATTGAGGATGCTGAAACCCCCCCAAGTCATACTTGACACAACCAGATCCTTGTTTGGTGGACTGGTTCAGAATCATTTCAGTGGAAAGAGCTACACATCCAAGTTGTTTGCTCTGGTGATGAATATTGTCACAGATAATAGCAATTGTAAACTGGGGAGTGGTAGCCAGCCTAGTGCAGAACTTCAAACCCTGTGCACTGACATAGAAATTGATTGACACTCACGATTGAAGGTTACCTTTCAAACTCCAGACAATTTTCATTGGTTCACATGCAACAAGCTGTGTCTCATCAATAATTTCTTTGCCTACAATTATTTGAAGAGAAAGCTGTGCATTGTTCAGAAGCTGCTGGTACATTGATGATGCCTTGATGATGATTTCTATGCAAGAACTATCAGAAAATTAGCATTTGAGCATGGCAAACCATTTTGTTACCATGAAAATGTATGCTGTGATGCAATTGAAATGAGACTGGCAACTGAACACTGTTGCTGAGTACTTACACATCCATGATCAAGAGTAGTGGTTTCTAATTGGAGGAGATCTGATATCGATAACAAACTGTTGTGGTGGGAAGAAGAAAGAGTAACAAGTGTTATGTAATCACAACTACTAAGGCCCTATTCGGCGCCTCGGTTTAGGTCGGTTTAGGTTGGGTTAATGTCGAGTTAGCATCCAAATATGGCAAGAGCTGGTTAGGAGTGTTCAAGTCACCTGATAAAATAGGTTGAGGAGTGTCAGGAGGGCTGAAGTTGTCAAACAGCAGTGGGACTCACGGCAATTGAAGCTCCCGACACAGCCGATCACAATCACGATCAACATTGTCAATGATCATTGTGTTCGCTGTTGAACATGATGAGCACAGCATTTTCTTCACGATCCTAACATTCTCTGTAATTTCTTGTAGTTTTTTCTACGATGAATGCTGACATATATATATCTTGTGGCTCACTTTTACATTCTTTATGGCATAATAATGACTTACACAATGACACCAACTACTAGAACTTCCAAGAGGAAATCTCATGTTTAGGGAGAGGAGAAGGGGATATGTTTGTTCTATTAAAAAATTTTGAAGAAAATGCCGTGCTCATCGTGTTCAACAGCGAACACGACGATCGTTGACAATGTTGATCGCGATCGTGATCGGCTGTGTCGGGAGCTTCAATTGCCGTGACAACTTCAGCCCTCCTGACACTCCTCGACCTATTTTATCAGGTGACTTGAACACTCCTAACCAGCTCTTGCCATATTTGGATGCTAACTCGACATTAACTCAACCTAAACCGACCTAAACCGAGGCGCCGAATAGGGCCTAACTTTCGTGTCGGCGAGGTCCGGATTAATACTCCGCACCTGAGTTATTACATAACGTAGTCGACTTATGTTATTATCATTATCATTATCATCATGATGTGGCACACGCGATCATGCATTTATTTATTACCGATCTACTACTTAAGTTATAGGAAAATGAGGTGAGGATAACCTCTCGAGTCATGAGCCAGGCTCGGTATATACTCAGACGTCTGGCAACGACACCAATAACAGATTCAGATCGGGATGTCGATGAATCCGAGTCGTAGCCTGGGAACGTTGCAAGAAGAATATAGGCTGGAAGTTCATTGTAATGAACCTCGACATCCGCTCCTCATCCCACTCTGTTGAACTTGAGCTCACCACCAAGAAAATCTGTATCTCGGTACAAAATAGCTGGATAGCGACAGTCGCATCTTCAAGGAGAAAGCCAACCTGAACAAGGGCTCAGGATTGCGCAGCGTTGATGGCAACTCCAAGATATTCCGGATGTTGCCATCCCAGAATGAAATGAAAGATGCCTCAGCAGCACCGTCATCGGGCGGCGGGGAACGTAAAGCAGCGTAGATCAGTAAATGAAGTGCTTCGCTAGCGGCTTCCACATTGCTAATGCGGAATAACATCTCCACATCTTCTTGACGGCAGATGTCTTTCGTCTCCGCTAAGCCTGGAAGGAAGCCATCAAACTGCGCCTGACTCAATGGGATCTTTTCAGATTCTGGGAGAGGCTCGTTCAAGATTCCAGGAAGCTCGGGAAGGAAGGCTGAGATTTGGGCCTTTTAGACCAACGACCAAGGATCATGTCGGCGGTGATGTCGGCTATACTCCGAGTCACAGCGCCCCAAGGTTACCATGAGCGGCTTTGTCTGGATATAAACTACTAACAAGTACGCTTGTTTCCAGACTGCCTACCCGCAGTAAACGAATCATTGACGATTGGTAAATCAGTCAACGAGTAAAGGAGACGACACCAGGGGGATTTGAGTGCAAGAGGAGATAATACCGTCAGAGCATCAATCAGCAAAACAGTCAACATACAGAGATAGCAAGGATACTCCCCAGCGGGTGGAAGCTGCACGATTATATGGATGTGCTTGCGAGGGGGCGACAAGTGTTCCGACAAGTCGTCGAGGGGGTGTAATTCGACGCAGCCCAGTGCGATCTCCTTTGGCGTTTGAGCATGTCCAAGCTTCACGTCAAGTTCAGCAGAAGAAATGGGTGAGGATAGCTTTCCAAACATTAGACCTCCTGATTGACGAACGTTAGGAGGACGCGCTCACCTTCCACTATGAGGGAGTCAGCGACAAATGATCGCGTTCGGGCGTCGCCTTCCCCCTTTTTATCACTTTCGCCAGGACATCCCAGTCCGCCGTCTGACTCATTCCAATCTTAACCGAGAAGGGCTTGCCGGACTCGTTGAGAGCCCAACAGAAAGGCGTGAAGTTGTCATCTAATCCTGTGATTGAGTGATTAACCTATCTGACTGCTTTTGATTGCTTACCGCTCTGGAATATATCAGACAGATTGGAATCCGTTGACCAAGTTGAAGCGACTGTGGTTGTGGCCGATTAAGTAGTGATGAATAAAAGAGTAGGTGGCAGGTTCTGCAAGTGATCAAGAAAGCAAGGCAGGGGTGAGAGCGGATACATCATCATGACGCGAGACGCCGGCGGGGAGCACCCAGGCATGGAAAGTAAATGAAAGGGAGTTGTAAGGAAAAATCAACCTGAACCAAAATTGTACTTACCATCAGGACTCTTTAAATCCTGCACGACGAACTTAGTTTCTTCAGGGGGATGATCTAAGAACTCATAGAAAGGTTGAAGCTCTTTGTTGTTGGTGAGAGTAATTGCATCTTCAGGTTTGGCTTTGTCCGAGTCGAAGTCGACGAAAACAACACCCACGCAATTCTTGTGGGATGTTAGAGAGCTGGGAGATTTTCAAGGCAAGAGCTCCCCAGGTTGGCTACCCTTCGAAGCCTACAAGTCTAGTCGGGGTGTTGGCCTTCTTAAGTTGAATGGAACGAGAATCTAGAAGTTCTATGCCTCATGTCGTTCCAAATCCACTGGCAAACAAAGGTGCAACAATCTCCAAATGCTTCCTTCTTGACTACTGTCCTGATTCGGCAAAATCTTGCAGCCAGCACATTGATTCCCTCCTTGCTAACGATCGCACCAAGATCAAAGAACGACGAACAAAACGCACCGGGTGGACACTCTGTCCTATTTATCCTGTGACCGCCTGTGCATCCCATCGATCGCGTAATTCGCCAAATAAGCATCAGAACATGTTAAATTACATTATTGCATGGATAACAGCTAAGAAATCGGCTCGATGACGTACGCCTTGCATCAAATCTTATTTTGGCCTTGAGTTTTCTATAGATTGACTCCGAATACGTCCTCAATCTTGTCCTCGTTATCTCGAGACAAATTGACGAACATGCCTAGATCTTTCCCTGACTTCTTGGCGTCGAATTTACGAACATACACCGCAGTAGACGAAACGAAAGAGACGACGGCATCATCTGAAGCCGGCGACGAGGATCTGCCTGCCATCAATGACGTATGACAGGAAAAAACTGCATGTATTCACCGCCCATTGACTACCATCCAATATTGATTATTGTGGCACCGCGGTATCTGTCCGGCCTAGTGAGGCAAGCTTGTCCATCTTCGTAGCGTCCCACAACACCAATGTTTGCTTGACACCGTCATCTTCTGTGAACGATTCCAGACTTCGATAACTAGTTCTAGCCAGCTATCAGTAACGAGGGCGCCACGAATTGCGATTCGGTGACTGCCAGAAAGCATCTGCGCATCCATATTGCAAGCATGTCCGCGGATACGTTAATTTTGTCCACAAGTGGCTTGGGGAGGCTATCACGGAAAGGAGAAAGCCCTTTAGCAACATCACCCCCATGGGTTACGGAAGAAGTGATAACGATCGCCGGCTGGTCAAGAGACAACATCACTACGACATACCTTGAAACATTTACATTTATATCTCACCAAGGGGGGGAAGGGATGAAAGTTATATTGAGATGTTCAGTGTTCTTGAAAGTTTTTTTCCATTCCTACCGAACAGAATCGTTCGTGAATGTGCCTGCGGTCTGCCGTACATTTCACTTACTTGAAAGGCCCTGGCTACATTTGCAACCTCATTTCCCGGATACACCGAAGTTCCAGTATAGAATGGCCCTTGGGGTGGACAAGTCTTGAGGATGAATTCGACAACCCCGAATTGATTCAAACCACCTGCAGATACGGAGAGTAAACCGATATTTGGACAATGAGTCAACAAAAACTGACCCCGGATAGCCCAAAACAAATCGGTCTCTTCCGTCGCGCTTGTTTTTATGATGCGTCCATCGGCCAAGACCACAGTAGCACCGAGAACGTTGGCAATAGCTAAATCACGTTCGCCAGTCAAGGGGCTAAAGCCAGCGCCCAACAAACATCCGCCAATACCAATGAACCAGAAAGGTGCGCCTACGACATCGATTTCTGCCTCTTTACACACCTCATACACGTCGCCCCAAAGGGCGCCTCCCTGAACAGTGACAGTCGTCTTATCGTTGGAGACGTGCACGCCTTTTAACTTCTCAAGGTCAATGACCAAGCCGCCTTCCGTACTTGCCCATGTCGATGTACTCGTCCCTCCCTTCACAGCCATCTCCAGAGCTTGCGAAGTAGTGAACTCGATGATCGAAGGAATGTCTTCGTATATTGTTGGCATGACAACATCTTTTGGATGGAGAACCGAGAACTCAGACATGCGCTGAATCGCCTTGATGTATTCTTCGCCAGATGACGGTGTCAAGACCTGCCCTTTGATCTTCAGGGATGTCATGATGTGTTAATTGACCAAAATATGCTTCCGAGTCTTTATTACACACCTGAAACTTTCCTAGTCCGCTATCGTTGCCGCCGCGCCGCGCTACGGCATGCCAGGCTGTCCATGAGCCTGTCGGGGGTAGGTGACATCACGGATTTAGTACATTCAATGATCCAGGGAAGACGGATAGAGAGGTGATCTCAGAGTAGTTCCAGCCAAGGTTCGTGTCCAGGTGGGACCGTATGGTGACTGTCATCTCCCTGCTTTCGATGAAACTACTGAACTGTTTCAAAAGAATCTTGAGATAGAAGTTCTGCAATCAAGTCAAGTTCAGTGGAGTTGAGAATGCCAGCGTTTTGAAATGTAAGTTGCGGTAGAGTGTGCCAGCGGATTTTGGAACTCTGCTGAGGGGTTCAACTTGAACCTGACTTGAGCGTTGAACGGATAAACGGCCACCGAACAAATAGCAACCACTGGCAGCTGTGAAAGCATGTAATACTTATTGTCGTCAACCTCGCTATTGTTCCTTGAGAAGTTGAGATTCCTTTCATCGTAATAAAACAGGAATTATGGGTCCGCCCGTTCGTATTATCTTAGAACAATTGAAAGAAAGGTCTGACGACGGTCATCATTGATCAGAACGTCGCCTCAATCGAGATGATGAGCCACGAACGATGAGTCAAACCACCAAGTTCAACAAATCAATTAAAAACTGACCCAGTTCCGTGGTATCTTCCGAACTGAATTAGTCGCGGCCGGATGTGACCCTGCACCAAGCAACGGGAGGTTTCATTCTTCGAAACGGCAGGGTCAACAGCTAGGTTCATCTGACGGTAACTCGGGAGGTGAACCTCGCATACGGAAGGTCGATTCTATCAGATCATAAAGCCTGATCGCCGCATCTAAAAATGCCTCGGTGTCGATGAAACACTCGGTCATACCGGACCTGCCACCAGCGTTGTCGAATTCCAGATTTTTACTATTAAGGGGATTCCAAGTAGAGGGCAGTTCATCGGGTGAGCCTACTAAGCATTCTTTGACACATTCCAACCATTTCTGGATCAGGTTGCTCTGGGATATAGATCTGATATACACAAGACAATACTACCCGCCTGCAGCCACATAACTTGATGCACGGGCG
>QMFE01045871.1:0-19731 GCA_003314665.1 Tricholoma sp. MG77 | reverse complement strand
TCATGACGCATATCTTGAAGACGATATTGGGCCACATTTTGTTGAATTATGATGTCCGGCTCGAAGACGGTGCAGAGGGCGTGAGGCCGAAGGATATGTGGATTGGGAGCAGTCGCTTGCCAAATTCCAAGGCGAAAGTGATGTTTAGGAAAAGGTCGGATGGCCGTTCGTAGGTTAGCCTGCTGTGCTCACTACAATTGCGGTATGACCTAAATCGCCATCGAAATTAGTGAAAAACACACTGTTATGCTCGTAACAGTCATCAGTATTTTGACAGGTTGCTTGTTCTTGCTTGTAACAGGTGGTGCCGAGTTACTCCCAGCTGGTACCACTCCGGAAAGTTGGCAAGTTGGCAAGTCTGCAAGTCATCTCAAAATTGCTGCAAGTTTTTCACCAGATTGTGTATGGCAAGTGACCACAAGCAAGGAAAGTTTTAGAAAGTTCCGAACAGTTCAAAAAGCATCAAAAAGTTTAACAAGCTCAATTTGATTAAATATATTGGTAGAACCACGCCTACTTATGAAGCCTCGAAAGCAGTAAATTAAAATGTAGGTAGATTATCAAAAAGTACGCATCCCGAACGTAAACTTGAATGACGACAAAATAAACACGGTGTAAGATTAATTTGGCGAATAGAGCGTGTTGCTTTGTTTGCGACAGGTAAAAATAATATGGCTCTAGCAGACAGGTCAATAATTAAATGTCAGGTGTTCGATAGGAACATCAGAACTTACTTTCATGTTCTAGGGACTGCTTGGAATGTAGAGAGCATGTCGATCACCCTCCAAGGAAGATCCACCTGGAAGATTGCCATGGTTTCGCGCAAGGGGTACTCAAGACCAGAATTCTAAAACGTATGTTGTCAAACTCGGATAAGGTGCCCGCTGACCCTCCCCCTCCTTCTAAATATGGTAATATTAATTGCCTAAATAGGAAGGACCCTTGATGGACCTGAGTGATCTAATCATAAGGCCGCTTGTCTCCGAAGTCTGTGCACATTGGTCCTACAAGCTGACATGCTGTCGAGAATGTGACGAGAGAGCAACAACACTAAATACTGGGATTTACATCTGGCCTTGGTGACTCGGAGCTCGTGAGGGTGGAGTTTTAGAGTACCTGAAGACTCAGAACTTGAAAATAAGTAGTAAGGGAATTATACTGGGCAGGATCACAATAAACTGCAGCACTCACATGCATTGCATGGCTCACAAACCAAAATTCTGACATTTAATTCAAGTGCTTTGCTTCAACGGTACTCAGAACTTCTATTTTTGGGAGGGCTCTGCTTGGCTTGCATTTTTTTGGCTCAGTAGCACGGGCTTCTTTGGGCCGAGCTTTGCAAACCATCATCTGTGCAGCCATCATCACATTGTGTTGACATAACCCCTAAAAAAATTCTGAAAATTCATTATTTCTGCCCCTAGACGCTCTAGCAACTTGCAAAAAATTCTCGGATAAGGAGGGATTTTGCCCCCCCCCCCTCCCTACATACATTGTCGGCATCTGCCGGTGAGTACCCCTTGGTTTCGCGTTATTTGAATGATGCCGCATGCAGTCAGGACTCAGCAATGACTTCCAGCGCTGTTCACTCACACTGTTCAGTAAAAAACAACGATATACCCATGCCATCCGAGGGATGAAATTCCACGATATATCCGTCAGTAGTGGACTGGGCCCACGGCAGGAGGGGCTCGTGTGGGCTCATGACACCACCTGTCTGTGTTGGCCCATTGTAGGTAGTAGCAAGGCGTGGCGCCGGCTCATATTTGACACCGGCACTGGCTCATATTAGACACCGGCACTGGCTCGTATTAGACACCGGCCCCCAGGATAGATGTGTAATGTCGGCCTGGTTTGACTGATTTCTAAACCGAATTGCCAGTGGACAACCTGACTTCATTAGAGTAGGTAGATACATGGGGCCCATGTGCATCAGACGGAAAGACCGTATGGGCCCACACCCATCATGTGTCAGAGGCATCAGCCCATACGGACATAGCGTTGGGTGGGCCCATACAATTAATGCACATCAGAGGGAATCATTGTATGGGCCCACTCCCATGATTTCTCAGGGGTATTGGCCCATACGGACATACCGTGAGATGGCGTGCTGCTTCTCGGCGGTGACGATTTAATGATATCATCACTGATTGATTACTTAGCCAAATATATTCCTTCATTTAATTTATCTACCAGCATCCATGGAAAACATGTTATCCAACTATACACACCCCGATGATGCGCCTCGGCGTCCATACAAACCCACGCCTGTCACTGTGGACAAATTCACGGCCGCTTTGAATCAGATTGAGATTGAGCATGAGAAGAATGCCGATTTCCTCAAGAATCCATGCCCTGCAATTGAACCTAAAGAGTTCCACAAGCAAGCAAGCAGTGCTCTAAAGGTAGCTCAAGATCTAAGCATTCAGGAGAGTAGGGGCTTGCCATCAGCACGGATGGATCTGGCACATGGGCAGGAAGTTATCTTGTATGGAACATCACGTCTCCGTGCCACGGTCACAGCATGGATCCATGCAGTGCAGGAGGATAAGATATATGATCAGTCACGTAGTTGGTGGATGAGCTCGCTAATGTCTAAGGTGGTGAGCCATCTTCCTGATTGCCATTTATCTTGTCATCAACACTACCTTAGTCGGGACTATTCGTTGCTATTGGTGTTTATGCTTCGACGGGCACCGGTGGACCATACCTTCACCCCCTCATACTGGAGACATTCAATATGTTGCAACAGCGGGTTTTCTGGTGTGCAACAAGCAACGATATTGAAGGCATACAATTTGCAGAAATAGAATACATTGCCGGCATACAGAGATACATGGAGGTTGATGCCGACGACCCCACCCATATTGTTGACGGCCATCTCAAAGCCTGGTGGCATGATAATTATAATAAGCCGGAAATTCCATCATATGCCATTGATCCACAAGAATACCTGGAGGTCCATCGCGCACAGGTGAGTAACATATTTCTTGTCTTTTACTTGGTTTCATAGGTTTGGCTAGATTAAATTCACTTGGCAAGATATCCGGCTGGTCCCATATGCTGCTGGTGACATGGCAGAAATTTAGTTAATGATGAACACATTTGATGACCTGCAGTCAACATGGAACAGAGTAACTGAGACGGTCCGAGAACATGATGTTCAACTGAAGAAAGATAGGAAATTGTTGGCTTACTGGGAGGATATCCGTAATCAAATGCGGGCACATGAATCTAAATAGTATTGTATCTATGAACATATACCTGATATTTACTCTGATATCCAATTCTCTGGTGCCAAGAGTAAGAGTTTGAACATTCTGCCAAAGAATGTGCCAGTTATAAGCCCATGGAAACAATTCAGTCAATGGCACAATGTTTGGGTGGGCCAATCACGGTGGCCAATAAAGGGTATGAGCCCACCCGATTGATTCATGAGGGACGGAACCATCGTCTGGGCCCATCTCAGTAGGCATGAATGATATGGGCTCACCTGATGAACTTGTCCATGGCCTTGTAGGAATCTTGTGTAGGCCGTCACTTAAGTATAGACATGAAATATATTTAATTCAAAGAGGGTTGTCAGCGGCAATGTGTGGCTGTGCCGGAAGCAGGGAGATGTGTCAGCAGTGTGGGTGAGTGAACTTGTCATAATGTCGTGGGTCTGTGGCGCCGGACTTACACACCTGGAGCGGAAACCCTTGGCATTCCTGGCAGACATTGCAAATAATGCATCACTGGCCACCTTTGTATCCTGTACCAGACTTCAAGACATGGAATGACCCAAAAACAAATAGCGCCTGAAATGCATCTGCACTGTCAGCTATGCTCCGCCGGCTAACTTTGTATCCTCTACCATTTCTTCAACATTATTGAATGACTCTATCATATGGTGCCTGAAATGCATCTGCACTGTCAACTATGCTCTGCTGGCTACCTTTGCATCTACCTGTCTTAAAAAGACTTTATTGAATGACCTGGCTTACTAAGGGATGGAACCATCGTCTGGTGGGCATAGATGACATAGGCCCGCCCGATCAACTGATCCATGGGTCCTTGTAGGAAACCCCACTTAAATTTAGACATGAAATATATTTAGTTCCAAGAGGAGCCGCAGTACATCATTGTTGTGCATTTGGAGCAGTAGTGCGGCGCTGGTGGGATGGTAGTATATCACCAGCGGTGGCTGTGTTGGCGGTAGTGACTGTCGGCGATGTGTGTGGCTGTGTCAGGCGGTGTAGTACAAAGGTAGCCGACGGAGCATGGTTGACAGGTCAGATGCATGACAGGCGCCATATGATATTGGGTTATTTGATGTCTTAAAGCCTGGTACAGGATACAAAGGTATTATTTACAATGTCTGCCTGGAAGCAGTTGAGAGCATATATGCACTCCAGGTGTAAGTCCGGCGCCACAGACCCACGACATTATGACAAGTTCACTCACCCACGCCGCCAACACACCTCCCTGCCTCCGACACAGCCATACATCGCTGGCACACTTCTCTGCTGCTGACAACCCTCTTTGAATTAAATATATTTCATATCTATACTTAAGTGACGGCCTACACAAGATTCCTACAAGGCCATGGACGAGTTCATCGGGTGAGCCCATATCATTCATGCCTACTGAGATGGGCCCAGACGATGTCCCTCACGAATCAATCGGGTGGGCCCATACCCTTTATCGGCCACCGTGATTGGCCCACCCGAACATTGTGCCATTGACTGAATTGTTTCCATGGGCTTATAACTGGTGCACATTCTTTGGCGAAACGTTCCAACTCTTACTTTCGGCACCAGCAGAATTACATACAAGGGAATAGCAGACTAAGTATCAGGTATATGTTCATAGATATGATACTATTTAGATTCTGCTACAAGGATGCTATGAGGTTAACAAGGTTACAGGAGATAAATAGAGTACATGGATCAAAGGTATCACCAATGTTAGTCACCTAACCCAAGCAAGAATTATAAAGTAAATAGGCATGGAAAAGCTGGTAGGCATGGTGCCATGGCTGGCTGTGCCGGCACCGGGAGTGTGTCAGCGGGTGAGTGAACTGATGTCATAAGTCTGTGGGACCGGACATATAGAGGGAATATAACCGAGCCCAGGTCCGCATGGGCCCATCCAAACAATTTCCAAGGGATTGGGCCCATACGGGTGTTTCTTTAGACGATATCATCGTGTCAGCCCACGAGGGCAGCAAAGAGATTGAATGGGCCCACACAACTAAAGAATAGCATGAATTATGTGCAGTAGTACACAGCCCAGTAAAAAACTATCCACCCTAGGCAAATCCCCAAACATTCTCTACATGCGGATTTATGGCTTTTAAAATACGCACGGAGCAGGCAGCCATCTGTCTCCAATTCGCCGCCTGACGTTTAGCGTAGGCCACAGCCCCCGGCGACATGGCACTCTCCAAGCGCTGAATCCAGGCCTCAGCTCTATGTAGGAAATAACGTGGAATCCGTGCCATTTCATGGCTTGTAATAGATAACTCCTCCGACCATCTGTCATGCCTGGCATTTGCCCTAAGCCAGTGGACCCTGTAGACTAAATGACAATGAAGTTGTGCTGGGGAAAGAATTAAAGTGGACTTACATTCCTTCAACATGTCACTTGCCTCAACATCAGCCTGTAGATTCATGGTCCAAAACCAGGCCAATGGTTCATCCTGTCGCCGGCTTCCAGCCTCCGTACTGCCAGTACCTGTGACACCTCTGACAGCTGCGGTTGAAATCTTCAATTGATCTCGGCGTAATACCTGATATTTAGTTTGCATCTCCACCGAGCAGCCTAAGGATACCATGGCAGCCCTTGCAGTGTTGTATACCTGATGATGGGCTTGGACTCGGCGGCTAACACCATGGACCTTCGACCATGCTTTTCCCTTTTTGAACTTGCTTTTGGCAAGACGTATATTCTTTCTAAACAGGAAGGATTTCTCACCGAGTGCCATTCTAACACTCTGGAGCTCGTCATTTGCTTGTCCTTCTCTCAATTTTTGCTCTTTCTCGGCGAGTGTATCCAGCCCTAGCTGAGAGATTTGAGAGAAGCCAAATGTGGAGGGAAGAGGTATTGGGCGTGTTTCGGCAGTATGGACAACCGTCAGCAGGGGTTGTGCGATGAATGGGTTATGTAGGTCATCATCTGAGTCTGTCTGGTAATCTGGCACTTGTGATGCCAGCACAGGTGTGAGTGGTAGATCATGAAGTTTCTGCAGTGCATCCAATGTGTCATTGTTCACAAACTGCTCAGATTTAGCTATAAAGGAATCGATCCTAGTATCAAGGTTTTGGCATTTTGTTGCATTTTGTAGTTTGTTGGCAGCAGACAAAACCGAGCCCTGCTTGCGTATAAAGGTCCGAAGTGCCAATCTTTGTTTTATTAGCAGAGAAGCAGTATAGCAGACATCTAAAATACGCACTGAGCTTCCTCCAGTTTGAGGCCAAGAGCAAGCCAGGATGTTTCGCCCTTTCCAGCACCATTTTCATCTTCAACCTCCAGAAGATTCAGTTGAAGAGCGCTCCGTGTTACTACTGCCTGCCCAGGATTTATGTCATATATGTCCATTGCTTCTGGATTGGTCAATCGAGCGTCCTGCGCCTTTTGTTCCATTTCTTTCCACACCTCTAGTTCTTCTGGGGTCGAGTTTGCGGTGTATTGCATCAAGTCAGCCCGGCTGTCCTCCTCACCGGCGATGGCAGCTTTGAACCAGCGACTGGTGGTAACCACTAAGCTCCCATTCCAGTCAATGCATCACATTGAGTACCAATGCACTCACCAATGTCAAGCATTTTTTTGAAGTTAGAATCTCCCATGTGATCATTGAGCATTTCAATCCTTCCGTAAATGGTAGCATTTTGAGTACTGGGCGAGATTTCATTCAAGACGGACCACAATGACTCCAGGATCTCTCCATCCACCTGACCCGCACCAGGAATAAAGCTGGGTGAAAAACGGGAGAAACACTGCCACACATGGCCGCCAACATGGAAAAGGCCGATACCGTGCAAGATGGCGATTCTGAGTGGTAACCTTAGATACTCACTCTCCTCCATGCGAAGTTTGAGCCTCTTCCAATACTGGCACATTATGTCATAGATTGCAATAAGTCTCTTGACGCTGGTGATATTAGTGTTTTTCAGAGCTTCAGATAATGAATAGTCCATGTTTACTTGTCTATCAATGCATTACAAGTTGTCTGAGTAGACAACAAGATATCTCACTGTTCTCCTTTTTGGAAGTCTACTACGGCGCCGGGGCAGAAGCAACCATGGCAGCCACATGCAGTTGCTCCGACGCCGGTGACATCTAGCCCCTTGTATTTTATGAACCGGTCGTTCACAGCATGATGTTCATTGCAAGTTGGTTTCTAATTTGGATTCAATGGTGAAGAAATTATGAAATTGAAACACTGTACCTCCTTCACCTCCTTTGCCACTGCAAGGTGTGACTTGTAGCGATTCGACTCTGTCATGAAAAACTTGCCATGACTGAGCTTTATGTCACGGTGTGCATTTTCTCGGTTTTGATGAACGGCAGAGAAGTTCCCATCCATGACAAAGGTACGAGTGTAAGCCATTCTGAGATGGAATTAAATGAAGTGCCTTCCCATAAACACAAATGTACAAACTGGTCTGGATCGTCAGCCCAATTTTCTGATAAGTTAACACCAGGCTGAGGACATGCGGCACAGAATGTCGGTATATCTGTGCCACCTGGCGGCATGTCTGTTGATGACGCGGCAGCTGGACTGGTCTCAGGGCGATCTTTATCAACCCATTGACCTCTCCACTTTGAATGTTTCAAGGTTCGCCACAGCCAGCTAGCTCTCAGGAGCTCCCTGTATCGATCCTATCCATCAAATGTAAGACAATTGACATGCATAGTCTGGGGTTCATACCTCGACAGCATTGGGAAATAAGGGTGAGGTTGCACGATGGAGCTTCTGGTAATATTGATATGCAGATGATTTACATTTGAGGTTGGACATGCGTGCATCATCAAGGACTTTGAATGTGAATGCTGATTTGATGTTTTTGTAGCTGACCGGGAAGAGGCCCATTTGCAACAAGTGGTTTTCCTGCATTTGGCAGGAGTTTGGGCAATTACACCACTTCACCCACATGTGATGTATACCAGATATGTCAATCACTGTCAATTCATGACAATCCGGCGGTGTAGAGAAGGTTGTAGAACCCAGGTCATACAGTCCGGTAAACCTCTTCAACTCCTTAACAACATTGTTGCTTCCATCGCCTTCTGTAGTGTCAAGATCATCGTCATAAAACTCGGCATCATGGGCGACATCCCCCCGCGCCAACGTTGTGAAGTAACTCGGGCAGGGTTTACCATCATGGCCGAGATGTAAAATTAAACCAACTTGGAACAGCCATGCTGGCTCAAAAAAGGAGCCTGTCCAGTGGTCGATTCGGTGGAATGGGTTTAAAGTATGATTGTCACAACAGCAGTCAGTGCAAAACATAGGATTGAAGAGACAGTCACGGCATCGCCAGGCAGCCGCCATATCACCACAATGTTGGCAGTCAAATGAAGTAGGAACTTCGTTGGCAAGAAGGGCTTCCAAATACATGCCCTTTTTTTGTAGCCACTCCTCAATGTAATCTTCAGGCATCTGCGGTTTATTTGAGCATCATAGAAAATAGTACGAAATGAGGCAAGTCACCTTCGTCGATGGAGGATCCATATCTGTTATGAAACTCAGATGTTCATGCTGAAGTGGGTCATCTGGCAGTAGTGAGGCAATGTTGGATTGTGATGACAGCGCTCCAGTTGCCTTTGCCTTCTTGTGCTTTTGACTTGACTGGGGAGTGCGCCGGACAGGGACTTGGCAAACCCTCTGTCCCTGGACTGTCTGGGAGCGAACAGTGGTCATTTGGGTGACATGTCCTATGACAGTGCGAGTACGTCCTTTAGCCATATTGCCTCAAAGTGGGTTATATAGCTAACATTTACTGGCATTATATATGTAGTAATTGGCTGCTGTGAGTCTTGTGCTAGCAGGACAGTGTACATCACAATGCTCCGGTGTGAAACGCTGTGGTCGGCGGTGCATGCACCTTGTGTTTGTGGTGCTATCACTGGTACAACATGCTCATCAGCGGTGCAACCATGACTTAGCATCATTATTGTTGTGCAACACATGATATCCTTGGTGTTACAATGCAGTGGTTAAACAACTTGTGATCATTCCGGTACTGAATGCAGTGGTTGGCGGTGCATGTGTCTGGTGTTTGTGGTGCTGTCACCGGTGCAACATACTCTCGGCGGTGTAACCATCACTGTGGTCGGCGGTGCATGCACCTTGTGTTTGTGGTGCTGTTGTTACGAACCGAAATACGTGACGCGAGGACGAGCGGGATGAAGTGTGGGCACCGCGCACGTGAGAGCGGCGGCGGTGCGCAACGGTCTACGGTCGGCGGTTGGACTCGGCTTCAGCTACACGAGTTTGGTGAGCTGAGCCTCCCTGCGCTACTAGCGTGTCCGTTATTTCAGATAAGGAGTTTGTCGCGCGGACTAAGGGAACTGAGAGCGAGAGCGTGGAAACATTGTTGATTATTAGACTAAGGTTCTACACGTGCATAGCGAAGTACTTATACATCTAACTAACGGAAGCGGCACGTTCCTAAGCTACGAGACCATGTGGAGCCTAAGGCTAAGAATACGGGATAGGGGTGAAGTTTCATACAATTGGAAATGATAACACTAAGTATAGTTCGGCAAACGGAAAGACGGGACACCAGCGAGAATTGCATATACAAGAGAGAGATCGAATCTTGGAGATAGCTGTTAGGGCGGAACAAGCGCGAGGCATCCGCGGGGCTGGTGGGGTCAGAGAGTCGAAGCACGCATGCATTGTAGAGGCGCGGACCGGGGCGCGCGCGTGTTGCGCATGCGCAGACGGATGCGGACGACTGCGCACGGGTGTACGGGAGTGCGGAACGAGATGAGACAGGAATGGGAACAGGAATTGAAAGTAGGCGAGGGACAGGGGTGTCGGCGAGGGGTGTGTGAGCGATCATAACAGCTGTCACTGGTGCAACATACTCATCGGCGGTGTAACCATCACTTACCATCATTATTGCTGTGCAACACATGATATTCTTGGTGATTCGGCGGTGTGGTATTACAATTTAGGCCGTCAAGTTCGGAAGTTCCCGGAGGATGAACAATCTACCGGCATTACATTCTACATGTCAACAGATTGACAGGTTTAGTTTTCAGGGATGGTGTGATGCAATATACAATGTAGTGCCTGCCAGCAAGCACACTGTCTACTTCACTCACATCGTCTACCAAACTGGTTATGTCATTCCCAGATGCTGACAACAGTGGGGAAGACTTTGGGTCCAATCCAAGTTCAAGTGCAGAGGATGGGGATCAATCAGACAATGGTGCGACATTTTGGCCAATGGCACACAGTTGGACACCCGAACAACTGAAGGTCTTATCACTTTGAGTGGATGACTGGAAAGCATCAAAAAATGTTAAATCACAGCAGCTGATTTTACAAGGAGCTATGGCAGACTTATCAACACTACTGAATGCACCGCCAGTGGATGGACTGAAAATGGTGAGCACAAATGATTGATTGTCATGCTCGTGTCGCTAATGTCAATTTCAGCATATCAAGGTTTGGTATAGACAAAATGCTCGCAAACAACCAAAGGCAGCTGTGGGCGAGCTCCCCACACGTCACAAAGTCATCACCCACCTTCACGGCACGGAAATAGAGGAAGCGATCGAGAAGGAGAAACCTGGTTTAGAGAGGGGACAACAGGATTGGATGGCAGAGTATTCAAGGCAGTATGGGAAGATTAATAGAAGGATTAAAAGTGATCCGAAGCAGGATGCTAAGATCGAGAAGTTGAGGCAGCAGTGGATGAATACAGGTCCTCCGGTGGCCCTTTGGCAAAAGTAAGGAAACCACTTTCACCATCATTATTGGTCTAAATTGTTTGCAGGGCCGCCAGAAAAATGCTGACCAGATGTATGAATGAGTTTGCACAAAGCATGTATCTTGAGCTTGGTGTTCAAATGGTTGTGTTGGGTACATGGGTCGATCCAGAAGGCAAAAAGAAGTGGAGCGCGTAAGAGATTGATCAGGTTACCTTCGCCGGTCACTGATGTAGTTTCAGATTTGAAAGTAATAGCTTTCTCGGCAATCAAAAGCCAAATTTCACGGCTGATCAGCCCTGGTGGCACGAAAAGGCGATCGAAAAAACCTTTCATGCATATGTTGAAGAGTATCTCACTGGTGATGACAAGGACAAAACAGTGTCACGGCCTGTAGGGACGTCAAAACAAAAACAAACCCTGGCAACCGGTGATAAGGGACAGCCGATACTTCCGGCGAACTGTCTAATCCGACACGGCGACAATGCTCAGTTTTTGAACTATCAAAAACAGGTTTTAAGGGCTTTCATCGAAAGAATGTATAGTGCGTGGAAGGTTACAATAATAACTCTCATCCTGACTTGTGCACAGATTTGGGGGCAAAGAGAACCTCTGGCCATGTCCCATGGCTTGATATTTATGCTTGGCAGTCAGAATTCATTAATCAGATAGAATATATGCCTATCTGTAGCCGTGCATCCTCATCGGCGCCGGCGAAATCGCGGGCATCATCCATGGCACCAGCGAGATCACGTGCATCCACTGTTACCCCCGGTGACCTCTCTGACAATGCCGAACAAAGTGATGGAGATTTTGTGCTGCTACGGGATCCTTCTAAAATGCAGAAGCATGAAATTGAGGCATGCTTCACTCACTGGTTGGCAGGGCAGGAAGAGAGAAAGATAGGTCTCGAATTTTCGAATGTTTTGAACTCACGGGATGGTACACTCCGTCCGGCGGCAAGACTTGAGGAGCTATCAGATCTCGGTAAAACAGAATCAGATTCGCCACCACCGCCACCCCGCAATCTACCAAAACGCAAGCGGTCTAAAAAGCAAACAAAGTCTGGGCGCCGTGCAGTACCACAGAAGGGAAAGGCCCACAAGCAACATCCTCCCCATCTTCCAGATAGTCTACTACCCCTGGATTGGGCCCCCGTCGTGGACCCGATCCTCCAGCAGGAACAAGTCCTACCTCAGGGTCAGAATGCCAATGGTGCACAGAGCAGTCTCCTCACTACGATGGATTCTATCGGTGGTCATACAGGAGTTAACATGAGCGATTCCGCACATGCTGGCTATCTGGCAGATATAGAGCAGGGAAGGATGGTGATGAATGGTCCAGTCCCAGCTTGGATGCACAATACCTTGGGAAATCCACTACCTGATCCTCCTCTCCGACTGGCAATTCGCTGAGGTGATATGCAGGGTGACACAAATGCACCGAACATCGGGATATCTACTGCCACCGATCCAATGGTTGGAACACACACACCAGCTGCTGTGGCAGTGGCCTCCGGTGGTAGAGCCGAACTTCATGCAAGTGAGCACAGGCATGAGCAACATGAAATCAACCCAATGGATATCACCGTAATGGCAGGTGGTGATCCAGTACCTGCTGGTGCAACCATTCGATCGAGCCCTAGCCCAGTCCCTGATTGTGCAGCACACTGGATGCAGACGTGATCCAAATCCAGGTCTCGTAACATCGAAGAGCCCTCAACGTTGGCCCAGATTCCGGTGGCTGGGACCTCAACGATGAGTGAAGGCATCAAGCGGAAATGGGGCACATCAAATGCTCAGACATCAGATGGTGCATTGTGTGGCAGTGACCTGAAAAAATCTAAATTGACTCAGGGCATGACGGAGCATGGCATGGCAGCCCATACAGGTGAGCGACCCAAGCCACGTCGAAGGGTTGGCACTAGTGGAGACACAGATTTAGACCTGGACAACTTTGACTTACGTCACCGCCGGGCGGCATAAATGCGGTGCTGGGATGTACGTTGAAAATTCAGCAAACATTTGAAATATCATAGTCAAATAGGGGCCATAATTAAATATGTGGAAGGATGCCTGATGTGGATGAAATTATCTTTCTTGCACATAAGTATAAGAGAACTGACCCTCACCACCAACATACGTCCCTGCCTAACCCTGGCACCGACATAGCCACACAAATCACCGCACTCATTGCCCATACCGGCGACACAGCCACCGGCGATCTCACGTGACAAACCAACATCAGACATCCATGATTTCAATACAATAAAGATTTCCGGTGGTCGAGCAGGGGGCGATAGATATGTTGTTAATAAAGAATGTGGATGCGTCAGCGGTGATGGTGACAGCTTTGTCGGTGCCAAGGGATGCAATGACCTTGGTGGCAGTGCTGTTCATGGTTGTGTTGGTGCTAGCAGTGGCTGTGCCAGTGAGTAGATTTGTTGGCACCGTGCAATGTGAGTTTGAGCACAGACTGAGTATGCACTCCTCATTCCAATGTAAACATATATTTATCAATAAATCTACTGTTAATAAATAGATATCAAACAAAACATTTTGCACCGCAAAGGCGCGATGCATCCAAGTACAAAAAAAAAATTGCTGGGCAGAGGAAAGAGGAACAATCTGATGGTTAATTGCCGGTGGGTGCTCCAGTGTTGACGTGGTCTGGCGTGGGCATCATGGTGCCACCAGGAGAGGTCGATGGCCCGGCCATAGGCATAAGTCCAGTGAGTGAGTTTGACGTACCACCGGTATGAGTAATGCCCGAACTGCAAGCCACAGGCGAGGTTGTCCGGATGGACTGTTGAAGCTGGTTAGGGTGGACGTACATCGATGACTTCGGCACATTGATGACCAAGGCAGCAGGTGCGTCTTGTGTTGACTCACCGTCATCTTCATCTTCACCGGAGCTGCTGTCCTCTTCAATGCGTGAAAGGCCGCTCTTCGTGCTGGCAAGTTGAGACTGGAGTGTCGTTATCGTCTGTTTCATCTTCTCCAACGCCATCCCATTGCTCAATCCTCTCACCTCCGCCTGAAGTGCCGGGACACTTACCAGCATCTGATTCTTCAAGGCCATGAGGACCTCACACCAACTGCAGAGCATGACGATTTCACCCATAAACAACTCATTATTTGCCTTTAACGTTGCCATCTCCGAACGTAGGTCATTCAGTTCTCTCTGCAGACCTCTGACCGTTGGGCCGTGTCCTACCTTAGGGGTAGTAGTCTCGGCGGCGGTGGTAGCAGCAGTGGTGGTAGTTGCAGCGGTGGCTGTGGTGGTGGTAGCATTGACAGCGGCGGTATGGAGAATTGTCATCCTTGCAGGTCGTTGATCAGTGGCCAGTATTGACAAGTCAGAGTCTAAAACATAAGGCTGAGTGGAGGAACCAGGCCCCAATGTAGAAGATATGGCTGAGACGCGGAGAACTATAACTTGAGAAACAAACTCCACACTCGAATCGTCGGCGGTATTGTCACTCTGCCGTTTCCTCTTACCCACCGCCATCGCACCTGTCACCTTCACCCCACTCCCTTTGATGTCCTGCAGCTTCTTCTTTGGAGCCATCTTCCTCCCTCCTTTTGCTGCGGTGAGTTCTCTAGACGCTAACATCTCATCCCTATGCGCAGCATGCAATTTGCTGTAAGAACACTTTGTTTTACCGGAGTGACAAGCCACGCATGCCATCTGCAAGGCCGTGGTTAGGCAAGCGGGATGCCCCTTGCTTTCACAATTGTCGCACATTGGTGTTGGGCGTTGGGCGAGATTTACCCAGAGCTTGTCGGGCGGACGGACGGAGCTTGTCGGTGTCATCCTTGCCAGCGTAACATTCGGCTTCTGTTTCTTCNGGGGGGGGGGGGGGGGGTGAAGAGTCGTCCTCCAAGTCGAGGTGGTGGCTAGGAACCATTTGAGGAGATATTTTGCGGTGTTTCGTGTCTTTTGGGGCTTGCCTGGCTGCGTCCTCATCTATCTCCCTTACCGCTTGACCTTTAGCCTCTGCATCCTGCGTCACATCAATTGCCGTTGCATCGTCGAGCACATTATCGGTTGCTGTGGATTGCGGTGGTGCTACATCCGGCGCAGTGGAGGAAGACACATGGAGAGACGCATTATTTACGGTGATTGGTAAAAGTATCGGTGTGGAGGTGGAGATCAGAGGGTATGCTGGTGTCGGCGGCGTAATTATTGGGACATCCTTCAGCAGCGAACAAGATTGCGGTGGGAGCACCGGCAAACTGGAGGTTGAGGCTGGTGGCAGTGCGATCGGTGTGGCTGGCGTAACGATAACAGTGGCAGGCAGGCTTATGATAGCCGCCGCATCACCGACAAGCATGGGCGAGGCTGGCTGTGGAGTAGGTGTCACCTCCATTGTGACGCTAGAAGCAGCTGAGGGCCCGGTGGATGAAGATGAAAGTCTTGGTGTAACGTGGCTTGTCTTGTCCTTGATGTTCAACCAGGGGATAGGATCGCCAGCCTTTGTGTGGTGCCAATCCTGGAGGACCTGGAACACACGCCTGAGGAGCGGCATTGTATCTGCCCTCTTCGCTACTATTTCTTGCCTGTATTTCACCTGTATAGCTGTTAAAAGATAAATCAACTTGCGATATCACTGTCATGCACAAGTTTATTCATCATCTCTTTACTCCCGGCGCCGGTGTCAGATCCCTCTAAAAACATGTTCAAGGTGTCATGCATCGTATCGGTAGCGGCCTGGAAAGTGGCTTTTGAAGACATGTTAATTAATGTTGTAGGACAAAATGGAAGCTGGATTTGAATGGCGTTAATGAAGCACAACATTGAACGTTGAAGTTGAATGAAGTCAACCCATCACACACGTGCTGGGCGTGACAGTGTGGTATTCCCACAATGATTGCGAGCACGCCGTGTCGCTCCCCAATTATATTCCATGGATATTGATCCGAACTGATGGAGCAGAAATGTAGGACTGATGTATTCCTTACCTAGAACTTCATAAAGTATCACTAGCAATGTATGAATTAATTTCTATGGCACGATGGCTGAATAAGTATCAGGACTGTGTAATTCCAGCCCCTAAGTCAACTCACCTACACTGCTGACACACTTCCCCAGCGCTGACACAACTACACTCATCGCCCACACAATCACCCCCGCCGCTGACACAGCTACTGGCGATAGCATGGCGCAGAAACATTCACGAACATGAGACATGCATGTCTGTCATTATCAACAAACCACACATCCACCGTCGCTGGTGACAGGCCCATTACCCATCGCTGCACCACCACTGGCATGGCCACCGGCGACAACACCAGATGCAACCCACTGCTAACGCACATACCAGCAACCCCGTGTCCAAGTCATCTCAAACATGCATCAGTGCCGACATTACACCGCTGATGTGGGCCTTTTTATTATATGACCATGCCCCATGCGACCTTCCTAAATCACACACTACGCTTGATGCAGCCTTCTTTTATTACATGGCCAACATTTCTTATATATCACCTGCCTGTATTTGTATGACCTTCGTTCCCACTTCTGTGCAACAAATGTATATCATTTTATCCCCTTATTTATAAGTAACTTACGGTTCCCACATTGATAGAGATTTGTCCGGGTGGGCCTAACCCCTGCCCATCTCAGGTGCATGGGCTTATGTGACCCGTTCGTTGCATATGAAATAGCCGTGTGGGCCCAGCTCTGTAGCACCTGAGGAGATGGGTTCATATGGTCATGTCGAGTTGTGCACCACTTCACCCATCCACCAAGTGCCAAAAGAATCAGCCTGCGGTGCCGAGTACTTCTGTTTTGATAACATTCTACATGACTGTTGATCATACTGGCAGCTGGGGTGCTCAGGCCAGGGTCAGCGGCAACCGAGTCCAGCGTCGGCGATGATGTCACTAGATGTGAGGTCGTTGCCGTGAGTGTTTGCATTGCCACCGGTGTTCGCTTTGTCCGCAATTGCATTTCTTGGAAGCATCTACCGTATTCGAATATAAAGGTATATTTATTTATAACCTACTATAAATAACATACATTAAACAAAATATTTTAGCCTGCAAGAGGCGGGATGGACGAGAGAATAAAAAAAAAAGTTCAGGGGGGGTGCAAGTTTGTCAGTTGCCGGTGCGCTCACAGGTGGCGGCATGAGCAGGTGCAGCGGTTCTGGCACCGATGGCAGAGGTCGCAAGCGGCGCTGGAGGCTCCCCAGTGACTGTTGATGGATCAGCGGCATATGAGGTGCCCAACCTGCTGGCCACCAGTGAGGCTGTCCGGATGGACTGTCGCAGTTGGTTAGGGTGGACATACATCGATGACTTCAGGACGTTGATGATCAATGCACTCGGCGGCCCTTGTGTCGACTCGCTGTCGTCTTCATCTTCGCTCGAGCTGCTTTCCTCTTCAACGCGTGAAAGCCGGCTGTTCGTTGTTGCCAGTTCAGCTCGTAGCATCGTCACGCCTTGTTTCATCCTCTCCAGCGCCATCCCATTGCTCAATCCCCTTACCTCCACCTGAAGTGCTGGCACACTTACCAGCATCTGATCCTTCAATGCCATGAGCACCTCACACCAGCCGCGGAGCATGGCGTGTTCTCCCGCCATCATCTCCTGATTGGCCTTGAGTGTGGCCATCTCTGAGCGTAGGTCATGGAGTTCACGCTGAAGGCCACCGACCGTTGGGCCACGCGCTACCCTAGGTGTAGGAGTCTGGGTGGCGGCAGTGGTGGTGGTGGCAGTGCTGACGCCAGTGGTGGTGGTGGTGGTAGTGGGCGCAGTGGGGCCGGTGGTGGTGGTGGTGGTGGTGGTGGTGGTGGCAATACTTCTTGAACGTGGCCGAATGGCTGGCACCGGCGTTGTCACATCAGCATCTAGGACATAGGGCTTGGTGGCAGACCCAGGCCCGGATGTGGAAGCCACGGTGGAGCCCCAAGGCACTACATCCCCAGGGACAAAATCCACACTCGATTCCTCCACGGTTTCATCATCCTGACGCTTCCTCTTACCCGCCGCCTTCGCACTCATCCCCCTCACCTCGCTTCCCTCGACAGCCTGCATCTTCTTCTTTGGAGGTGCCTTTTTCCCCCCTTTTGCTGTTGCCAGTTCCCCTGATGCCACCATCTCATCCCGATGTGCAACACGCAATGCGCTGTAGGAGCACTTTGTCTTGCCATAGTTACAAGGTACGCAGGCGATCTGCACGCCTGTGGTTTGGCAAGCAGGCATCCCCCTACTTTCACAGCTCTCACACATTGCTGTTGGGCGTTGAGCAAGAGCGGTCCAGAGCTGGTCAGGGGGGCGGTCGGTGCTGGTCGGTGTAATCTTCGCCATGACAGTGTTGCCCTTCTGTTTCTTCCGTGGGGGTGGCGTAGTTTCGGCCAAGTCGAGGTGGTGGATCGGCACCATTGGCAGCGAGATCTTGCGGCGTCTGGTATCCTTCGGTGGGCGTCCCGTTGCTGCCTCACCCTTCTCCACTTCCTTGGTCTCAGCCTCTTGCTTCCTCTCATCAGCTGCCGGCGTGAATTGCACGGGCAATCCAGAGGTCGATGCCGGCAGTGGTGTGGGCAGTGTAATGACAACAGCGGCGGATGTGCCAATGACAGCTGTTGCATGACTGTCGAAATGCATGGGGGAGGCTGGCTGCACAGTGGAAATATCCTCCATTGTGTCGCTAGAAGCAGCTGAGGGGCCAGTGGGTGGAGAAGGGCCAGTGGGTGGAGAGGGGTCGGTGGTTGGAGATGGGCCAGGGTGTGCAAAAGGGCCGGTTGGTGGAGAAGGGTCAATGATTGAAGAGGGGCCAGTGGGTGGAGAGGGGTCTGTGGGTGGCGAGGGGCCGGTGAATGGAGAGGGGCCTGTGGATGGCGACAGAGCAGTGCCAGCAGCCAAAGGCCGGGTGGATGGAGATGATGTCCCTGGTGCAACATAGCTCATTCCATCCTTGATGTTCTGCCAGGGGATAGCATCACCAGCCTGTGCCCAGTGCCAATCCTGGAGCACCTGGAATGCGTGCCGGATGAGGGGTGTCGCTCATGCCCTCTTTGCCACAACCTCTTGCCTGTACCTCACCTGTATTCTAGTTTTAAAAAATATACATGAACTGGGCATATGAAGGTTACATACCAGTGCATTCCTCATCTCTTTCCCCTCAGCGCCGGTTTGAGATCCCTCCAAAAATGTTGTCAGAGCAACATGCATCGCATTGGTAGCAGCTTGAACGGAGGTCTGGGTAGACATGTTTATGATGTAGTGGCAGAACGTGCGGGCTAGATGTGTACAGCGTTGACGAAGCAATCAAAATGATTGTCAAAGTTGAACAATTCACATAAACAGTGATCACGTGCCCTATGTGTGACCGCATTTCATTCCCATGATGTTTGTTGACTGTCATGGCCCCTCGAGCACGGCATGTCGCTCCGACAATATTTACCATGAATATTGATTCTGCACCTGGCTCTCCTATCCCATCTGTCATTGATATGAACAAAAATTCATACTTTATCCCTCTCAGGGTGGTGCCATCTCCGTCTTCCTCACAGGTATGCGTCGAAGGATTTCGTGTGGCTGGTGCTAGCCACCTATGTGATGTCGTTCAGTGGGAGTTCCTGCATGGCTTGCCTCTAGCGCTATCACCTCTAGCAACTGCCTCCCTGCCCCCCAACACTCAAGAGCTATTTTAAATTGCTGATGATGCGTTCAGTATCCCACCCCCATCACCATCCCCAGATCTCAAGTTGGATGCCTTCTCCATCCCACCACGATCACCATCCCCAGACCTGGGATTGGATGCTTTCTCCATCCCCCCACCGCACCCGTCGCT
>QMFE01045840.1:0-11325 GCA_003314665.1 Tricholoma sp. MG77 | reverse complement strand
AATAACATTGACAAAGATAGGAAATACTCCATCAAATCTGCGGATTGCTGATTATTCACATGGCTTGACTGGATCAGCTCATGATGCCACCGCATTCCAGCATACCACAGCTGCCAAGCACCCAGGTTTCCTCTTTGATGGTGAAGAATTTGCCTGGGCAGATTCTGCATATGCTGTCAACACACGAACAATTCCTGTTCATAAACGACCTGCCTCACTCGATCCAGCAAATGCACTATTTGACCATGTTCTTGCTCAGCTCCATGTACGATCGGAACACTGCATGGGAGCATTAAAGGGACGATTTCAGTGCCTTCGTGGTCTCCGGGTAAATATAAATTCCAATTCTGACCATGCTGATGCACTTCGTTGGATAACAGTGGCTATAATCCTCCATAATCTCATCATTGATGTTGAGGGAGATTCATCTGCATCTCATTTTATATCAGATCATAGTCATGAACAGGAATTTGAAGACAGAGGAAGTCAACATGAGCTACTGGATGATGATGAGAATAATGGAGTAGCAAAGCGGAAGGAGCTTGTTGCAGAACTGATTGCATTTAAATCATCAGATAATTATAGCTAATTACAAATGAATAAAACAATGTACACTATCCTTGGACCACGCGCAGTGAGCTAGGGAGAGAATGCAATGCAACCGTGTTTGCACTGTCACAGCTTGTCACTCATCGGAGGTTCAAATTCAACTTATATAATCGTTCTGAGATGCGAGATGCGAAATGCGTATGCGAGAAGCGCCCCTACTGTAGTGTCACGATGGTGACCCTGCATTTCAATTTAAATTTTGGATTCCCGTTCGTCTTCACGTGATTTGAAGTTATAAAGCTACCGTGTAACAGACATCTGGTTGCCTAGTATCGATTACGCCGGGTCTGTCCAATTTGAAGTTGAGGCTACGACGTCTCTTTCTAACTTTCTAACACCTCATAGGCTTCACTCACCATCCCTTGAGGGCGCTCTCGTTTCTCCCTTTTAATTGTGGGGTTGTCAATCGTCCTACAGTTTATATGCCACCACTCGATGAGGGCTTTACTGAAGAAGATTCAATCTTGAATGACCTCGGAGTGTTGCACACTGCAGGGTCTGTCCAAGAACGGGAAGGTAATCTTTGTTTATTTCATTAACTCAGAAGGCTCATCTGACATTCCTGGAAGACCTTGCATATCAACTTCTTGCATCTCTACCAAGAGCTCGTTTAGCTGTAATACAGAGAAAGATTGCACCTCTTCTACAGTTCGATGTCGTCGGCGTACGTATGTTATCCTCGTGCATGTCAAGCATTGCTCAAAGCTCGTTCTGTAGACTCTCCCCGCTGAAGTTTCTCTTCAGATATTCTCTCATCTACCATCGCAGACCCTACTAATATGCTCTCTCGTAAGCCGTCGATGGCAAACCCTTGCCAATGATCAGAACCTTTGGAAATGCCTTTGTCTGGCCCGCAACTGGGAGTGGCACCAACCTTCACGCATACACCCATTCAACTCACCTTTAACTGATCACGGCGACTCACGAGACGACTCGGATGACGAGGGCATGGGCGACTCTGACGAAGACGACCATAACGAAATTATCATCAATGATGTGGAAGCTGCCAAGGCAGAACTAACTCTCATGCACGCCGAACTTGATTCTGGTTTTGCATCTTCTTCCTTTATGAGTACTGGCCCGCCTGTGCTTGATCCCTCTCCCGCTCCGACTAAGCCAAGGTACAGCATCTTCCCTTCAAAAGCAGCGGATAAATGGACGCGAGGCAGGGCTCTTGCGCGACACTCCGCTCCGTCGGTGTTGAAGACCCTGGGCCCAACGTCGTTCATCAAACCAAACTATAAGCTACTTCACCAGACGCGTACGAGGTTGCACAACCGCTTTCTCTCCTCTTCGTATAGACTCTCAGCGCTTCAGACCCGAGGTGCGCCGCCAAATGCACATACAAACACCATCTACTGCTTGCAGTTGTATACTTATCCATCGGGACTTCAAGTCCTTTTTACTGGCTCGCGTGACAAGACTATCCGGGAGTGGAATCTCACCACTGGTATGGTAGAGCGGGTAATCAGTGGCGTTCATTCCAGTTCTGTTCTCAGTATTTGTGTCCACAACGGTTTCGTCGCCAGCGCTGGAAGCGATAGGAAGGTGGCTGTGTGGAATCTAGAAGAAAATAACTTAGTAAAGGTTATATGCGATCATGAAGATAGTGTCCTTTGTGTTCGATTTGACGATGAACGATTGGTTTCGTGTTCTAAAGGTAAATTGAGACACATTTTGTGTGAGTGCAGCAGGGGCTCACTTTAGTTTTTACCTAGACCGCACGGTCCGAACATATTCGTTCCCTGATCTGACGCCGGAGTTTGTGTTAGGCGCTCACCGTGCAGCAGTAAACGCAGTCTCCCTATCTGGGACACTGGTTGTCTCTGGGTCTGGCGATAGATCAATCAGGCTCTGGGATGCAGTAACGGGCAAGTTGCTGCGTACGTTCGAGAACCACCATAGCCGAGGGTACGCCGTCCTAGTACGATACGTACTTCAGAATGATAATCATACCCTTTCAGGATCGCATCCATTGACTTCCAACCTCCATTCATCCTCTCCGGGTCTTCTGATAAGCACCTTCGATTGGTCGACATGACAACCCTGCAAGGGTGGTCTACTTCGCCCGAGTATCAATACGAGAACAACCCGCCGTCTAACGTCGACCATCTCCCATTTCCCTTTGTCTCCACGACATTGGCTGTCAACCCCAGTGGAAGGCTCCTATGCCAAATATGTGGGAGCGATAATGTACACCCTGCCCCTAATAGATCAGAGACAACAGAGACGCTTTGTACGCACGGGGATCTTGTGAGGAGCGTTGCACTCGGAGAGGACTTCGTGGTGAGTGGGAGTTATGATCTAAGCATCAAGGTTTGCTGTTACGTTACGAAAAGTCAGCTTGATTGTTGTCCTAATGAACTACATAGGTCTGGGATCGTAAAACTGGTACTATGGTCGCTGATCTGACGGGTGGACATACTGCGCGCATATTTTGTATAGGATTTGATTGTACCAAGGTATGGAGGCTCTTAGTTGGTGCTCAGTTGGGTGCTCAAGGACCATTTTGCAGATCGTGTCTTGTGGCGAAGACCAAGTAAGCATGATGTATCTTGACAATTCTTCGTTATAGAGTTAACAACTAATTCCAGAGAATTTGCATCTGGGACTTCTCGCATGGCATCGACACCTCATTTTTACAGCTTTCTCCTTGAAAAAGGTTGTAATTTGGGGTTTTTTATGTCATCTTCGACTGAAACCGAACAGCCTTTGTTGTATAGCATCACATTCGCATGTATTTAGCATGTTCCATATGATCGATAATTCAAATCCAAACTTTGACATTCGGTATGTATATGCAAAGAGAGAACGGTTCAACTACTTCTCTGAGCATTAGATGGGCACATCGTCCAGTGCAAAACTGCAAAGTTCTTTTACCTTGCACCATCGTGCAACGCTGTTGAGAAGAGGAGGCTAGCGTAAGTCAAAATCATAATCAACACATGGCAACGCGGCCGTACGCGTACATGATCGCGTACATGATCGGCCACTTCTAGAAACAGTGCCAACAACCGTGACTTGAGGAGTGAGTTCTCACAGAAAACATGTTTTCCCTAAGGAGAGATATCGACTCGGAGACGCACACGATATGGCTCTTGGCAGCCCATGTCGAAAAGAAATAGCCTGCGAGGTAGCGGAACACGTGTGCATGGCACCATGAGAGTCGCTCCCAGTTTCCACTACACCCATGTGTTTCTCGGGTAGTCATAAAGGTATATCCTGGTCCGATTCAAGTTGCAATTGACTCACGCACTACTGTGAGACTTTTGCATATCCTAAAGACGACAGCATAGTACTTATGGCAGATCCTTATTCTTATCAAGTAGAGAGTCCGTCGCCTATTAAATCCATATTCCGTCCCTAGGAATGTCCAAGAAGTCCATGTGTATGTAAAGGAGTGGTTATACAGCAAGTCAAATTTGTCCATGCCCGTTGTTCCTCGTCACCGATACCATGATCATTCAACAATTTTGAATGAGGGAGTAACGTCACCAGAATCGCCGAATACTGGTTAATTCAATCAGATGGCCACAGATCTCCGTAACGAAATCGGCCTCACTCACAGGTAATCAGGAACTGCCCTGGTATTACCCTTGGTACAGTTACTTGGACAAACCCATCACGCAAGTTGAAACCTTTTGCCAAGAACTGGGAAAATGTGCGATTCGCGGTAAGAAGTTCGACCCCAGAACCGTTCGAGATGTTAGCAGGTGCGTTCGAGGTGTCCCTACATTACATCATCGGTCAGAACATTGCTGGTTCTCTGTTGATATTCAAGTTAGGACTAACCACGTAACATTCTGACATGTGCCTATCTTCCATAAGGTGTTTGCTTTGGGTGTGAAGATCGTTGGTGCCCAGACATCTTCAGCAGTCCTGGGAGCAATGGCAAGGCCTTGAACCATAGATAGGAGGGCAAGGGAAACAACAATAAAGAATGACTTGAGTTGCATGTCGATGAAAGTAGAATAATAGAAGTTGGAGGGCACCTTAGAAAATTTCCCCAATGCAGAATCTCTTATATACATATATCCAACTTATGGCCGTGATGAGCGCTGAACTTAGTGATGGAGACGCATATATAGGACTTCCGAATTCGAAGATGTCTTCGTCGCAACCGTCAATATTCCACACACCACGAGCATGTGCTGCATTTAAACTGAGTACGGACTTGTTCACGTTCGCCTTGTAGGAAACAGGCGGTATGAGGCAGGTAACTAATGATTCATTTACTACCAGGACCATTAGGACTTGAAGTGCTTACGCTGACGACAAATTGGTACCGACGTCATCTTTGACGTGTTCTTTGATGACTCGGACATCGATGAAACAAGATCCCCTGTTAACCGTACACCTCACCGCAGCGGCCTTCTTGAATGCTGAGTACTGCCCACTGGTATTTGTCCTCTGCATGGAATAGAAACAAACTCGGTAAATGTAACGTAGTGGATATAGTCATTAACTTATGCCAATAATCTTAGCAGTGTCATTCGAATCGAACGCCTCTCTTCTTTTTTGTCGGCGATTCGGAGTCTAATGTGACGGGGACGGGCTCGTCCAACCGTACACGTTTACCTAATGGTGACATGCTCGCGAGCAGAGGTGAGCTTGGCTGCGTCTTCAGTAATGGCACATCAATAAAGGCCAAACGCTCTGGGAGGTAGTTAATGAATTTAGGATTCTGAAGAACATATCAGTTATTTGCTTTCCCAAACATGTCAGCGTCTTACAGCAATATAATGCCGCATCCCTGCCTCTTCGATAAGCTTGGGAAGCTTCTCTTGACGATCCCTCAGCGCATTTCTTCGTGCCACCATATTTTCCTCCGCAGTTCCACGTATGGCGAGTGTCTTCACTGGTAAAGCAAAATAAACGCTATGTTTCAACATTTCATGACAGGCTACTAACCCGTAATTGACCGAGTTTGACCAATTCGATGTGCTCGCTGTTAAGTTATGAGCTGCCTAGGAAATCAAAAAAAGTTCCATTATTTACCTTGATTGCCTGGCTCTCTACGTCTGCTTGCCATACAGGTTCACAAAATATAACTCGAGAAGCAGATATGAGATTCCTGTGTTAAACCAAGCTTATAACCTCTTGTAAGGAAGAAGTAGCAGCGTGGACATACAGGCCACGAGCGCCATGTTTCAGCTCCATCAGAAACACTCGGTACGTTTCTGACGTCTCGAAGGTCAATACCATCTGCTCACGAATTCGAGGCTCGATTTGAGTTGTAAATCGTAGGTATTTCACATGCATCAGGTCGAGTGCTTCCGCTAGGTGTGCAAGCGATAGTTCGGAGTCTGAGAAGATGAGAATTTTATCGCTACGAGTATATTGAAGAACCTGCCGAATTGTTCAGAGGACACAACCAAAGCGAAATTGAAGTGTTCACCTCGTTGATGATGTAATTTAGCTTGGCTGATGTGGTGGGCCCTAAACGAGTTTTGCCAAGCAGGGAAGTCGCCAACAGAGATGTAGGAGTTCCAAAGTTTTCTCTGGTTCGCAAGCGTTGTATTGGGGGATCCTCATCCTCGATCCTATCCAATCGTGCAATAGCTATATCCAACTCCTTCTTCATTTCTTTAAGAGTCCCCGGGTCTCTGGCCCTCTTCGCTGCATTCTCCGCCATCATGGTCGCATTGTTATCATCTTGATGAGCTGTCGGCTTGCGTCCTGTCTTACGGTAAGATATTTTTTGTAACTTTTGAAACTGCTGTCGAAGTCGACGATCTTCGGATGAGACGGAATGTCCCATTTCAATGATGTTTTCTTGGGAGATTCTAGGTCGAGAAATTATCGCCTCTCTTACCTTTAAAAGGCGGTCTGCATGCATGAATCCGACCATGGGACCATCATAAGGGAATTCAAGTCCGTGTGTCCTAGTCCACGCATCAAATATGTCACGCTCTATGCCGTATATTCTATAAGGAACATCTTCGTGGCCTTGCATAGCTCTCCACAAGGGATCCTCGGCAGCAAGTTTTCTGGACATATGATCAATTAGCTCGCAGGCTCTGTCATCGAAATATACGTACATATGCTTAAAAGCGTCGTGCAGTAACTCCAAATCCTCCTTGGGCATATTTCTCTTCAAAGCAGTAGTAATGTGGTCTTGTGCATTTCTTGTGAGCTGGTCGACATTGTAAAGGCCGTCATCGGTTGACCAGAACATGAGTCTGCAAGGTCTGTTTATTCGCGCTGAAGGAATGACGATGAGCCACATACTGCGACATGTTCTGCACAGTGATTTGGAGAGAGTCTGTATTCTACGAGATATCAAGGAGTCAAGACGAGCAGTCGTTCTTCATGTTCTACTTACTCGGGGGTGGAACATATAATCCTGTTTTACATAGCTCAGCGAGAAGTTCAGAAATGGAAGGAACATTATACCTGGTCTTTCCGTTGAGAATCAATCGCATTAATAGCAATGGTTGCTTGCATGGCGTTGTAGGACTTCACGGCATAGTGATCAAGGTCAAGCAAGATTGCTTCCTGCTTCACGGGCGGAAGTATGACGTCTTTTTCCACATCCTCGATGCTATATCAAATTAAGGACAGCTTCGCTCGAGACAGGGAATACAGCTCCCTACCGGTGTCGAACCATGAACATCTCCATGACTTGGGTCAAAACCTGTATTGCGCCGAAGCGGGGTCCTCGTCGGTCAAGGAGGGGCTCCATGATGTGAGTCTGAATCAGCTTAGGGTCCGCTGCAAACTGTGGTACAGAAATGAAGTGAGTGATCATTTTTCCAAGCTTGTTTAGATCCTCGCGGTCATATTTATTCCATATGCGCAGGGGAACCTCAGTGTCCAGAGATAAGATAGAAGTAGCACGGGAGAAGGTCTCCGATGAATCTTGGCTTTCGGCAAGTTCGTCATCTCCCAGCACAGACTCATCAAGGTCGTTTTCAACTTGGCTCTGAGCTTCTTCACTTATTTTCTTGCCGAGACTAAGACCTAGAAGATTGGTTGTTGGAGTTCCGCTGACAATCCACCTGCGTTCTATGCTTAAAAGCTTGGTAAACGGGGTCAAGATGGTAGAGATGGATGCTGAGACATGGCCTTCATCGATGACAAGCCGCTTCCAGCGGATCTGTAAAAGAGGAGAGACATTGGGTGATTTACAATCGCACTGAGGTACCCGAGAGCCTGGGTGCTCTGGACAACGACAAGCCTCCCAGCTGTGCAGTTTATGTGTATCTCGGAACTTATTTTCCAATGTAAACCCTAGAAAAATCCGTTAGGACATATTTATCATGGAGAAAAACACGCACGTTGATAAGTCATCAAAATGATCTATAGTAACATTAAGTGCCTTCAGTGTAAAGGTAGCTGAGTCACTTACATCGTAGTCAGACGCAAGGGATGTTACATGAGGCATTGGAGCACCGGGTCTCAAGATCAGTACCCTGATAGGGTATTCCACATGCTTTTGGATTTCTCTACCCCATTGGCCCAGCAAATTAGCAGGTACAATGATCAGAGTTGCTGAAGTCAAGTAAACCCGTCGAGGCCCGGGATCAGTTCTATTGCGTTGAGTTCGCTCGTTAGCAGTCGGTTCTCCTCTGTAGTGATAGTAAAACGGGGTGGTCGCCTGCAACAACTTGTCTGGATATATCTGTTCGACCTTCGAGACAATTTCCATATGTCGCTCGTAGCTTAGCTGACCTTGAACTGTGGCAGTGTTTGGGATGCCGGTATCTGGGGCGATTCGCTTACGGTGGAGAAGCAATTCTACGAAGGAAGGAACGCGGGAAGACTGTGAAGTAAATGCGTCCTCTTTGTCTCGAAAGAATCGTTTCCTCGCCGATATGCATTCCGCAGAGGGAAAATAGCGGAAAGACAGAGGCGTCATTACAGGTCTGTCATCCACGATAGACCCTTCCGGTGATGATATTTGATGGATAGTAGCCAAGACCAAGGCCAAAACCATGACAGTCTTCCCAGTCCCTTGAGGCGGAAAAAAGATCTCAGTAGGAATTCCTTATCGTTGGGAAAACTCACCTAGTTCTTCGCATAAGACGCCGCTGCGACAAGCTGCGACTGTTGGGCGCTCTCGGAGAATCTCCATGGTACCGGGTTGGAGATAGAAAGTTTCAAGGGACATAGAAGTCAAAGGTATGAAAAGCGGATCAGGGATGTCCGTCGTATCCATCTCCTTCTTGATCATTGCTGTGACTGAACGTCGTTGATACTTGTACATAGTACTCCTCATTCCTAATCCCTCGAGGCTATCATCGAAGTCCAACAGACGACGTGTGATGGTCTCATAACCAGAGGTCACTTCGGCCTGAGGAGACTGAAGATCACCATAAATTTCTGCTAGAGTACGATTGTCCTAGTAATATATAGCGGGCATCTTCGCGCGGAGGAAAATAAGAATTCACCTTTGCGGCCGGGATCAAAGTCGGATAGTACCCAGGGAGACCATCTCCATTCCAGTTATCATGGTCTTGTGTGATCTTTGGGAGAAGCCTCCGGAGGTATTGTCGTGCTGGGATGAGAATCATTTCCTTGCGAACGCGAAGTTTTCCTTGGACATTTGTAAGATCGAACGGGATTATGTAGATTCTTAGAAAGATTATCGGCAAAGGACCCAGGCGGTAGGTGACAGAGACAAATTGGTATTGTACCAGAAATTCGATTTCGCTACAGACAGTTGCATCCTTGACCGCTAGATGATCCTTAAAGACGCTGTGTCGGAAAGGGTGCCAATTGTCTTCGGCATGGGTGTGATCGCAAATGAATTCTTGGACGTCAGAATCAAGATTGACAACTACCGTCCCAGCAGCCAGGAGATTTCCAAGACTGTATGGTGTCTGACTCTCAAGGCCTTGACGGGTGGTGTGTTGGACCTTATTCCCCCCAGAACAACCTACGCAACAAGAAGGGCAGGCATCCCACGCTGCGGCATTCATAATGAACCTAAGGAGAACTGTGTACCGTTGGAATGGGTTGATAACCTGCGAAGGACGATCATTAGTAACTCCGAGTCAGTGACCAGTGGAAAAAGTTAATGCAACACAGTGGCAGATCGAGTTGGCAGCACGTGACATAGACTTCTCTACCACGAAGTTTTCGGGCTCTCTCCAGAGTCCAAGCCCTTTCCCAACATGGCCAGTATCTGGTTTTCCCAGCCTGTGAGATTGCATTTCCGCTGCACAGGCCAACAATTTAGGGGTAGAGCTCTCATAATCTCAAAACCGAAATCGACGTCTGCAACTCAGCCCAAAGGGCCTACAAAGGAGAAGCTGAATTGGCCAGAATACCTTGCCATACGAGGTGGCAAACGGGGATGGCAGACGGTAAGCGTATTATATATCATAGGTGGAATGCCATTCAAATGGAATAAGCAGGCTTTCACGATTCCTTGCGCGTTGATTGGCTTCTTTGGGGGCGCAACTTACTTCGGCACTCTTGAAACAGATCCCACAAAACCAATAATGGCTAGTGCATATAATCTATCGGGGGACGTTAACATGAACATTTTACAGGGCATCGACCCTTTCTTCTTCTACGGCTTCTGTACTGTTGGCTGCGTTGGTGCGTTGGAACATATCTGTATAGAGTTCCTGACTTATGGTCTTATTCTATCGCAGGCCTAGGTGCTTTAATCGGGCCGACTATCGGCTCAGCAATCTGGCGGATAAGGCATCGACCCAGGCTTGCTGTTATTGATGAGATGGATCGAGAGTTTTTCAAGCGGATAGCGAAGAACCGAGTGGATGCGTCTCTTCAAAGCCCAACAAACCCTGTGCCTGATTACTATGGTAAGTATAACCTTAGTGTAACAGTCACCGTGGCTTATAGCCCTTCTAGGCGAAAAAATTGGGTCACTCCATCAGTACAGACATGTATGTGTACCTCTACAAATCGAGAACCTCAGTTCTGACGCCCGTGTTTTATTCAGTGGATGCGGGACCAAGCAAAATACAAACGAAAAGTACTTCTACCTGAGGAATAAACACATACATCATTTTTTTGTTCCGTTGTCCACTTTTTTGGGGCCGGGCGTTAGTTTTGCTGTTCAGAGAGGTAGTTGTCGCTATGACTTACCGCCCACGATAATCTATTTGGATGAGCGTGGCAGTTCCTGCATCGCGAACCTTAGATATAACTTTGGTAAATGTATATTCAAGGAATAGCTAAACAGCATTGTCAGGACTAAACCTTTTCTTTGAAAATACCACTCCAGCTAGTATAAACTTGACTTAGCCAATTACTTGGGGCGAAGCAGAGATCCACAAACATGATTGCTTGCTGCATCTGGCCTAAACCTTGCTATAGCCAACGGACGAAAGATAAGAATAAGAGAGGGTGGGGTTTGTCAAAAATTCTCAAGGAATGTCAGATAACTACGAATTAAGGCAAACTTCCTCAAACAGATTGATTAACTGGCTTGAGCAGGCGCTAGAGGGAGCGTTTGTCGTTCATGGAGGCAGGATCTGGGAACAACACCCTGCGGTGCGTCAGATTTCGTAACCCGTTGGGCAAGGCACCATCCGTCGCGATATTCATCGAGCATAAGAACTGGTTCGCCTATTTCAATAGGCAGTTCGTCCGTAAGATTGGGCATGAACTCTGTGACAACGGTCATGAGCCGCGGAACTCCAGAATTTTGGTCTTGGCCGAAGCCATCGCTTGGCTCGTCTTGCTCTTGATTGGGCCCCATACCGAACCTATGCTGTGCAATGAAAGACTCGGATCGCG
>QMFE01045832.1:0-15708 GCA_003314665.1 Tricholoma sp. MG77 | reverse complement strand
CAACTCGGCTGTTCTGGATCATCTCCTGATGTCCAAGAACCCACTCCACGTGCTCCAAAAAGGCCTTGCGAAGCTCAAAGATTCCGTAAAAGGAAGAAAGGACAATCTTCTGGCATGCCTTAATGGGAAAGAGAAGATTTCTGATGAAGATGAGGAATGGTTGGACAATGCGGGCAACCTGGTTGATGAAGAAGCTGTTGTTGATTTGCTGGAAAACATGTCTGACTATGAATGTGGTCTTACACGGCTCACATCACAACAGAAGTCTCTGGTTGAAAAACTGAAGGAGCTGGGTGGCGAGGTCAAGAAAGCAGTGTTGCCAGGAAACAAGAGAAAAAGTACGTGCTGATGCATTTGCTTACAATGAAGACTAAAGTCTTGAAAAAGAACCTGAGGAACACAAACAAAAGCCCCAAGCAGAGAAGCAGAAAGCAAAGCCTGTGTTCACTAAGAAAGAAAATGCGACGCTTGCACAGCGGATTGAAGTCTTAGATTGGCATCACAAAAGTGTCAACAAGAGTCAGACCAAGACTGCGGCACACTGGGACAACATCTACCCAAACTTACGGCTCAAACAGCCCACCATTTCAGCTTGGCTCAAGGATGAAGAGAAATGGCATGCTCAGTTTGCTGAGGTGGAGAGCAAAGGACAGGCAAGCCGGACAAAGCAGGTGAAGCAGACCAAGCACCCTGAAGTCAATGAAATGCTCGAGTTGTGGGTCGCAAAGGCTATGGCTGATGGTGTTCATGCCAACGGAGAGATCCTACGTCAGAAATGGACACTGTTTGCCAATTTGGTTGGTGTCCCTGAAGATGAGTGGTTGAACCTGAGCAAGGGGTGGCTGACTGCATTCAAGAAACATTGTGGGCTGAGAGAATTCAAAAAGCATGGTGAAGCTGGGTCTGCCAGTGCTGAAGATGTAGAAAAAGAGCGCATGCATGTCCAGCAGCTGATCATAAAGTACAGGTACCAATTGAAAGACATCTTTAACATGGATGAAACAGGCCTCTTCTATGCGTGAGTGATGTGGCAGCCTGATTTTCCTGGCTTGAAGCTTGATGCTCAGTTCCCACAGAATGCCTCCAGATCGTGGCCTAATGGACAAGCCCTCATCAGGGACAAAGGGAAACAAGAAACAACTCACATATGCATTTACTGCAAATGCTGATGGGAGCGAAAAACTCCCTCCATTTGTTATTGGGAAGGCAGCCAAGCCTCGAGCATTCCAGAAGAAGTCTGGTGCTCAACTCGGGTTTTATTACCATAACAATGCGAAGGCATGGATGATGACTAAGATTTACCAAGAGTGGCTTCATGACTGGAATGAAAAGCTGCGACAGCAGGATCGGCACATCCTCTTGTTCCAGGATAACTTCAGCGCACATATTGATCCAGGTGATCTGACAAATATATGTGTCGAGAACTTCAAACCAAATCTTACAGCCCACGTCCAGCCCAATGATGCCGGGATCATTCGTTGCTTTAAGGCACACTTCCGCAGCAAGTTTATCAGTCGAGCCATTGATCGTTATGACAACGACATTGCCTCTGCCCTCATCTATGAAATTGATCAGCTAGAGGCCATGCGCCTCACTGATGCTGCATGGCGTGAGGTGGACACAACAATCCGAAACTGTTGGTGGAAGACTGGTATCTTACCTGAGTAGGGCCTACCGTGGATATCCATATGTAATTTATGGATATGGGATTTGTGGGCTTGTTATTAATGGTTAGGCTAAGGCACCTTGCACTGAGGTGAACATACCATCCATTCATGTGTACATAAAGCCATTAAGCCTAAGGTTTACATTTACAGTGTGTAGGTCAAAATGGATGCCATGGATGGCCATTTTTCAGAATAATGGTCATCCACACATCCATTTCAATATCCAGCTTGCATATCTCATGTAAACTGTCCTAGATTTCACCCAGACATACATAGGTATCATATGAAACATGTGACAATACAGCTAGACACAAAAAAAAAAATTGAGCTCATGGCACATGATTTAGAATGGAGTGTCAATTATCCATGGATGACCCATGGTAGGCCCTATACCTGAGGTTCTCGATCATGCAGCAGAAACCCCCACTCCCACTGTACCCATCTCCTCCCTCCTTAACTCCCAATCGAGTGATGCACTGGCCTGTGCTGAGAAGGGTGTTTTGAGCTCTCTGAACCAGCTGGAGGCATGTGGAGTTTTGCAGCGAAGGAACTGAATGGACCTTGAGGAACTGTTAAACCCCATATCTGAACAGTGAACAGGAGCTCATTGGCATGGTCTCGGAGGAAGACATCTTCAAATCAGTTCAAGACATGCTCGAGGCACAGCAGATGATTCGGAAGTGAACGGGGGCAACGATGTTGATGAGGACACTGTCGAGGCGAAACCGACATGCAAAGAAGCTCTTACGGCCGCATTTACCCTACAGAAGTACATCACTGACAAAAACGAGCCATTTGCCCGCAAGCTGGAGGGCATTCTAGCAAGCTTTGGACACCAGACACGGCTGGAGGACGCCCACATGATGGAAACAACTTATATTACTGACTCCTATTTCACTCATAAATAGCTTAGATCTCGTTACCAGTTACTTTTATATACTTACAGCTTATGGGGGCCACCCTATAACGACCTCTTTTGGAACCCATACTCTGTGAAAACCCATGACTTTGGGTGTCCACCGAGGGGTATGGGTTAGGACAGAGTCGACTGTAGTAGTCAGTCAAACGGTTTTGGACGTGGAAAAAAGTTAAGAAGGGAGAAGGATGTCCGTCTACATAGACCACGTCGTGCTAAGTACTAAGTATGGTGGCTCCGTCGAATGAAATAGAGTATGAAGTATGAGGATCCCTAGTAGCGAACAGGCCCACCAGAAAAGACAAAGCAAACTTTGTTTGTCCGCGACTGTACTGGTGATCACCAGGACCCAGGGACATCAAATTACTACCTAAATTTGAATTTTTGATTGTTTTTCATTTGTTCCAGACATGGCTCCAGAGCCAACTTGGACAACAAGAATTAACAGTCAGGTTAGGGGGTGTATTAAGAATACATTATGACGAAGAGGAACGCAACCGCCATCTTGTAAAGTGGATTGCAGATATTTTGACGATAACTTACGATCGTACTGCTTCGCCAGAACAAGCGCGCACTATTGTCAACATCGTGCGCCCAACTGCTGCAGTTAACGCGATATTCCGATCTTAACGCTCACGACCCTCGCAAGATCGAGAAAGTATGTTATTTTCATTTTTGAATAACGGAGTCTCTCTACAATCCTTTTCATGTCAAAATCTCGTTCTGTCGACGTCCAACTCGCCGCGTGTCGCTGGTATGTTTTTTCTTTCCTCTCGTCCAATTACACTCTAACTGACCCGTCTTCCAAGCGCAACACACATCTTCCGCGCGACGGCCTCCTCCCACACCAGACTCTCACTACAAACTCCCCTCTCCTCTTCATCCCCCAGCACATACGGGCACGGGCACGGATTTGGGCACAGACGTGGACATCCTACCTCCCACGCAGACGGCACATGCCTATGACCATCGTTAATCGCATGATCAGTGTGCCTTCTCATTCAATTTGAAACGATAATATTACGTCTGAGTCTGGGTCTGGGTCAGCCTCTGCTTCTGCTTCTGGGGCTGTGGCTGGTGTTGGGTCGGAACGGGGGAGGGGAGGGGGCTGGTTACAAAAGCTAGGGTGTGTTTATCTTATGTACGTGTTCCTGCTATTCAACGAATTGGAATGAAAGGCTGAATTATATGCGCCTTTTCTTTGACAGTTCACCTCGTACAGGACGACCCCGCACTATGCCAAGCCGCATTTGGGCACGTATTTTAAAGAGCTTAGTGCGGATCGTACACGAGGTTACACCTTTTAAGGGATATGGCAGTTGAAGACGGGGGTACTGGGGTGCAGGAGCCGGTGCAGGTATCAGTACGAGCGGCAACGATGGTGGTACTGGCTTCGGTTTCGGTTCGGGTGGTGCGACGACTGGGGCCGGCACTAGTGTAGGTGCAGGTGCACTGGCAGGTGCGACCGCAGAAGACCCAGATTCATGGGAATGGGAGGGAGAGGAAGAGCCAGAAGCCATTTCTTGTTTGCGGGAGGTAAGATTAAGGCCCGTTAAGTGACTGTATGCTAACGATTATTCTGTTGCACACAGGGGGCATTGACAGCCATTGCAGCGATATCGTTATTTGACAACGATATCCGGTGTTTCCTCGCCTCGCTTATGTCCTTCTCTCTCCCGCTTCCATCACAACCCCAACCGGGGTACCAATACCTCCCCTCCTCCTTCAAATACCACCACCAACAACAACTCAAAGACCACCACCACTACTTTGTCTTCAATCAGCACCGGCCCCACCTACCACTTTGGGGGTGTTTGAAGTAAATACCGATGGTAACAACGATGCCCGCAGGTTCGTCAACAGTATTCCAATGGTGCCTGCACGAGTCCGAAAGTCTTGTATCAGGCCAGGTAAGCACGCGTTCCTCTTCATCCACTCTCACTGATTGAACATCCATTGCCAGTCTCGGTTAGTATACAACCTAAACCGTAAAAATAGTAATAAACGACTAGAAAGTCTAAGATAACGGTGGTTGCTCAAGTACGTCTCCTTGCCCCTTCTCCCACTTTGTCCCTAACACACCGCTCCCTTACACAGCTTTATTTCACTACCCTCGGCATAACTCGATTCCCCGACCCACGCTTCCGCGCAATAACAAACTTCCAATAACTCGTCCTAGTCCCAGTCCCCTTGTGGGGAGTTCTCCCTCATAACAAACGAGTTCATCCATTCCGAACAGCGGCGATTCAGGAGAGAAGTGGTTATAGGCATCGAAGACTTTGCGGGGCGTGGGGCGGTCGCTTTAGGGAGGGAAGGTCTGGGATGAGGGAAAGGAGAGGGCGAAGGAGGCGGTGTTGGTGAACCCGGGTCTGCTTGGGGCGGGCACAAGTGAACAACAGGATTGGTTCGAAGATATTTCAGTATTTCGGGCTCGGAAGGAAAAGGTTGTGATGATTGGTTTCAGGTGGTCTCCCTTCTTTTCACGTTTGTCGGTTGGAATGATGTGATTGGTTGTTTTTTGTAGTAACGCGTGGATAGGGATATTCCGGAACATGAGTTTATCGATCGATTATTCTACTATTGGGATACGTCTCGTAAGAGGGCGTTCTGTTCCAAGCAGGCATTCGTATTTTCTTCGTTTTGTACAGAAAAGATTAACCACAACTCTTGATTGGAACCTCGTAACGGGGCTGGTAATCGTCATGTACGACGACTTGTTGGGAAACATAAGAGATCCAAAAGTTCGGGAATCCCTACTTACACCTTCGATGCGCAAATTCCAACTTATCAATTCTTTCATCGCCGAACACCCCAGCTCAGCCCAGTGCGCTTTCCGTCGATGTTAAAGTGCTTTCTCAAACCCCGGGATCCCTCATGATACCGATCCTGTCCAACGTTTTGCAGACACCAGTCTGAGCGATCGAATGATCAGCGTGTGGTTCAACATCCTTCCAAGATTTTTCGCACAAGGAGTCGACCGTGATGTGACGAGAATGATCAACGCTATCGACGCGCCTCCATCCCAGTAACCTTGAAAGCTTGACGGCCCACTGACAATCCCAATAATAGACCACCGCCCACCAGCTCCAACAAAACCGGCCCTGAAACGCAGCCTCCTGACACTCCATACACCAGTCTTGTACCACTGTGCACATCTCCTCAAGATTAACGAGGAAGGCGAAAGTGAAAGAGTGATAGATCCTCCTTCAAGTTCTCTGTCCCGTAAATGGCCCTTCCTCCGTACTAGACAGCCACCGCACGGAATCCCGCGCCTGACCATCTGGCTCATTCTCCTTTTCCTGCCGTTCCCGTGCTAGTAGCCCATACCAGCGGAACCAAGCTGTGCAGTGTAACTAGTGAACCCGACCAGTGCTCCATGTTCAGTCTAATCTCCGATAACAAGTAGGTCCCTTGCCACATTGTCGAAACAATGCTTTACTTGATAAAATGTCTCAATTCTAGCCCTGCAATACGAAACATTTCATCTTGCTCATTCGAATGTCGGGAGTTACTCAGTTATCCGTGTCTCGCTCATGTGAGCGAGCGATATCTATTTGTTGGTACGTTTACTCTGGTTTACTAGTATCTCGTATTTGCCATCGCCAACTAACCGCAACTACCTCCGCAGGCGTAACATTGAATCTAACCTCCTTTGTTCTGCAGACCACCCTAGAATCCTGTCCGCAAAAATGTTTTCTTCTATTCAAGGCAAAGGAATTGATCCCACGTTCGTCGTCCGTTTTGCGGTACAGCACTTGGGAGACTGCGACGGAGTGGGGGTGAGAGCTGAGAATAGGATGAACACTAGTTCTCATCTGCAAGGTCAGTTTCCATGTTGTGTCCACATTTTTCTTGCCTACGCCAACGGAAACTCTCCACGAATATACAGTAGTTTTCCATGCCATGCTTTTCCAGGTGGAGTGTTCGTTACAACGGAACCATCATTCGTATATCCGAGCCCCTGCTAGTAAGAATGTCAATGACGTTACTGAGATGATACATCACCATGCGCACCTGAGCAGCAACGTCATCAGGGGAAAGGGAGGGCGGGCCCAAAAAAGAAGTAGAGCTAACTGAAAATACGGCCACCGGTGCTAGGGCGTGTACAGTGAGATACGGCGGCACGAGATCACTAAAGCGATACATAGTTTAGACAAGTATGTGCTCTTCAACGTCTCACGAGATGTGAACTGACAGGCTGCAGAGCATCTAACAGAACTCATGGTTACATGATATTCGAAGTCCTAGGCTTGATCAAACGCAATCTAAAAGTTGAAAGGGTATTACTCGGGTTTGAGGTAAGCGCCTCCATCTCTTTAACAATCTCACGCATTTGTGCCCCTGCTAGACCTAAAACTCGAGAATATACCAATCCGACGGCGTGGAAGCATTAATGCAATCCGAACTCCTCTAGTCCCTAAACTCGATCACTTCCACCTCAATTCACCCTTCGAACGCCCCAGCGTCCGCTCCCACCCAATTATGATCACAATCGCAATTGCAATCAACCTGCCCACCGGCCCCAACAAAACTAACCGGAGTTCCACCATCCAGAAATCAGGGCGGCAACCAATCCCCCCGTTCAGAAAGCGTTCTCATCACCGCCTCACAAGCTCTCGTCGTTTCGGGGAGTCTTAGTAGTATTGGCGGATCGGGGATCGGGTTGGCGTTATGCTCTGGTGGGAGCACACCGACGCTTAATCGGTGGACGATTGGGACGAGTTAGATTGGCGCTGGAGTAGTGCCGCGTTGGGGACAGGGACAGAGAGTGAGGTTGAAGCTTCCCCTACCAACCGCCACCAGCGCCGCTACTACTACTTTCAGCGCAGAGCAAGAGCAAGAAACGAGGCCATGAAGAAGACCCCGTAGCAGAGGGCATGGGGAATGTTAAACTCGAGGAAGGGAGAGATTGGAGTGGGAGTAGCCCAACGCCGCATAGCCATGAACCGTCATTGCTTTTGTAGCAGACGCTGCTGGACGTGCACGCACTTGCTAGGGAGGTGTCTCATCTGAACTCGAACTCGACATCAATGTCAACCTCCACCTCGGGGATGAACGTCGACCCGCTAAACCCAAGCCCGAGTCGAGAGCGGTATGCTTCGTGGCAGAAGAAGAATGTGAAAAGACAGGACGAGGTACGGCGAAGGATACGGGTATGGTATGGGTTTCTGATTGAAATGGGAACGGGAATGGGAATGTGAGGAACGAGAGGATTTACGGTCAATGTTGCTGATTTGGGCTACGGCACATATCCAACTACGATAGTGGAACAGTGCTGCACCTCGAAGACGCCGAAACACTCGCTTCATTAATCATTCTTGACACTCATGCTGAGGCTGCACCCTGAGAAACAAACACACACGAGCGAGCTAGGGCATCATGGATGGTTGCATGGATGCTTGTAAGTTGTGGGAGAACTGGATGTGCTTCGACGGGAGGAGACGAGGTGTGGTTGCATGTTATGGGAGGGGCGTCGTAGGTGGGCACCAATTAGAACCTGGCGAAGAAAATTACACTATGTACAGTCCGTTTTCTCATAATGCATGACCGGAGGTGAGCCAGAACTTGAACTCCGTTGTACATGTTGCCTTTGATGGATGTCGGTACTTAGCATGACCGTGATGTGGTAAATGGAAGATCAGTCAAAGAGGAGGGTGGATCCACATCATGATGGTGTGGATAGTGGTGGTCACCAGCAAGGGTGTTTATGGCTGAGCCGAGTTACAGCCACACAATTTCCTTCTCCGAGTCCAACCTCAACTACGTCCGAGTAACGGTCAACTTCAGCCAAGGCAAGCGTGATGATTATTTAGTTATATGTATTTCCATCCTTTCCCAAGTGGCGTAGTCATTCAAGAACTAGACAAAAGTGGCCGGGCTTCAAGTCGTTCCAATGCGTAATAAATTAATTAGTCAGTGTTTCCGATACAAGTCAAACGCAAGTGCACTAATGCATATTTAGCAATGTAGGGATGGGAGACCTGGCTTAAGTGATAAGGTGACAAGCGGGATAAGCTTGCAAAGCTAGATTGACGAGCAAGACGTGTATTTCTCGCTTCCCTCCCAATTCCTTCCTCCGAGTCAAGTCTGATGACGTGGCAACAAACGCTGTGAAATCTATTTTTCCACCTTCGAAATCCACTGTTCTCCAAGTCCCGCCTACCCTCGTATCATGGTTACTTGCCTCTAATCCGCCTTCACCTCCATACTCGACATGGTGGCTGCATTAATAACCAGGCTGCATTGTGATTACTTCCTGAAGCTTGGCCACTTGTGGTCGAAATCGTCAAACATAAAATCATCGAATATGGCCAGGACCGCGCCGATGATATAGGCACCACTGCTACAGGTACTCATCTCTTCTGATCGCTGGTCTTCGAGTCCATTCTCGGATGGAGACTCGGCGTTCGAGTCATAAAAGACTTCACTGGCACTGTACTCTTCTCCCATTTGCTTCTCGGGTGCTCCTGGATTATTGATGAGATATTCATTGTCACAATCCGAAACGATGAACGCATCGCGGTTCCCAGGAAGTTGTGTCGGAATGGTGGTAGCTCTCCACTTAGCCACCTGTGCTTCCTTATCGTGCAGCAGCCAGTAATTCTCGGCGGCACCATCGTCGTAGAATGATCCCGCTGTCGGCAGAGGGCTGTTCGTAGTTTCTGGCGAGGAGAATGCTTGAAATTCAAAACTCTGAATGTTGACTGGCACGATGGGGATTGGGGCTCGGATCTTCCAGCCAGTTTCAGGAGTAGTACCTCCGCAGGCTTCGCTCTGCGTCTGGTCTTCCGGTAATGTCCCTTCATATGCCGCATTTCCTTCGTCGGCATGCCAAAACATAGGTGGCCGGGACATAGGTATGACTCTATCCCGCCAATCCCCTATGACCCCATAGTTGCTGCTGTGAGAATCACCCTTCGCGACAATTGTTGTACCCTCTGCCAGCTCTGCTAGATCTGTGGCGAGTGCTTCTTGACGGTAGTTGTGTTGTGACACTTCGTATGGCGACAACCAGTCATTTGGCACACCCCACGGAGCAGGAAAATAATCGGTGGGAGTACCGATGGGTGCGTAGTGAAGTTGCTCGGAGTGGTACTTTGAAGACTGGATGTTAGTATGCCACTCGCCGCCAATAAATGGGAAATCATACGTCATGCGCGACGGGGTGTAATCCATCGTTGGTCCAGATGTTGCCTTGAAACCAGAGGTTGTATGGTGGCGCAAGGATCATGGATCACTGCAATGTCAGTGCGTCCAAGGATAGGTGAAATATAAGTGGCGCTTGAGTGGTGCTTGTGTGGTTTCCGTTCCGGTCGATGATGAATGCGAATAAGATGAAAACACAAAGGTTAAGAGGACTTTCACAATGTTAGGTATCTTTGCGGATTCGAGGTGTTGTGTGTGGTAGCAAGCCACCAATTTATGTGCGGATTCGGAGGTTCATGCGGTGGCCCTGTCATGTGGGCGCGCCTCCAGACGGGCAGCTTTTGTCAAAGCAATTGTTGTCAAGTCGAATGCCAGACAATGGATTTCAACATCATAAGGTTACTCCTTTTACATGGAATGTACGCACATTGTTGACAAGTATGGCTAATTCTCTGTTCCATATTCTAGATTTGCGGATGAATTTATTTAACTTGTTCTATGTAGAATGATATAGTTTTCGCCCCCCGCCCTGTGCCTCTGGCTTTCAGCAATATGCTGTGGTGCTCCCTGATTGTCCAACCTCCAGCCTACTCTCCACTTCGACTTGAATTTTGAGAGATATTTCAGGCAGAGCGCTGAACTATAACCGCATCAGTAAGTTTAACAGACATCAGGAGCTTTGCTTTTTGTGGCTGCAGATTAAATGCCATAGACATCACGGCACCACTAGATGGCGGTCACTTCGGATACTTTTCCCTGGGCCGCAGCAAGGCTGCAGTCCCCTTGATGATAACAAGGTCAACGTTGGTGCATATATTTTGAATCTCCCATATGGCCCACAATATTGCCTAGCCTTGATTTCTGCTTTGCTTACTTGTATTCACTCGGTTGACCGGTTTGTAATATGTCGCATTTCTATCACTCCCGCCTGCTGCAACGTCTCAGGCATGATCTAGGGGCAATCAAGATACATGTGTAGTGGCCCGGGAGTCCGAATAGACGCAACGACTCGGAGTCTTTCAGCGGAATGAATGAGTCAAGAATGTCGTAGCCAATTTGTTGCGAAAATAGAAAAATTAACGTTATAAATCCTGAAAATTGGCAGATGAGCATGGAGAGAGGACGCTCTCGCAGAGAAGGGTGCGCGGCACGTGGATGGCGTGTTCGTTCTTGATTTTAGAGGGAAGTCACGGTCTTCGGATCAGTTTCGGAGTCGGTTTTCCAGCATAGGCATGGCCAACGATCTTCGCCGGAACCTACCATGATCTCCCACCGTTCTTCCAACATCATTCGCAGACAGCCTGATTTGTGTTCGCGTTCAGATTGTTCTTATTACGACATGGTAAAGGGCCCGGGTCGAGTTCGGGTCGCATCTTCAAAGAGAATCTGTCGGCGTTTCGAATGCCAACTGCGGTCCCAGTTCCTGCTCTCGTCCGGCGACTTCTCACTGCTCGGTCTTCCCATTCCTCTCCCATTCCTCTCCATTCTCACGTACATCTGCACGGCAGACCCCCATAGCCCCATGTTATCCTCCGCTGCAGCTCGTTCGTCCTTCCCCGATGACTTCTTCCATACTCTATCCCTTTCTTCTTCCAACCCTCGGCCTCTCGAGCAGCTTAAATACCATTATATGCCGGCACCTTTTGCCAAACACCCTCAGCACACTCACAACCACGACAGCCAGGACGATCCAGGTTTACTCCGGTGCATGACCTTTGTCCGTTTACCAGGCCTGGCACGCAACGTCCGCCAGCGTTGTTGCAGAGCGGTGCCAGGCAAGCGGTATGCCAAGCCTGCTTACCATAGGACTGAAGGTGAAGGCACTGCCATTGGCGTGTCATTGGCTGTGCTGGTGGTGGCTTAGCCTGGGCTGGTCTAGGGTTGGACCTGGCATGTAAATCTTCGATTAGGTCATCTACCACCCTCTTTTCCATATGGCGAACGGGTGATGATATTGCGCCAATCGCCATAGTGGCGAAAACAATCGATGCAATAAATTTCATGTGACGGTGAACTTCAAGTTGGGGGATTATTAGCGAATGAAGAACTTATGAACCAGAATAATAGAATACCGACAAGAGTTAAAGAGGATCAATTGGAGAGGAATCAGGATGGCAGATTAATGGTATGTCGGGATTCAAATGCAAGTAGTTTCTGGCCAGCACTGACTCAATGTACGAAACAATCTCGATCAGACTCGGACTCGAAAAAAGAAAACAAGGCGGCACTGACGAGATCTTGACGTAGCAGTAGTAACCTTGATCGTGTAAGCCAGCGACGAATATTCAAAACTAATGGGGAATGGTACCAGGAAATCAGTACGAGTTGACAGGAGAACCGTTAGAGCTGCAGGACATTATGTGGATTGTGAGACTGAGCTCGAAACCGAATGGTGAAACGTACTGTCCGGCACTCGCTGAAGAGATATGAAGCCCTTGATATGTACGTACCCCAGGTACGCCTTTATAAAGTTTTCGCCTCCGACTCAGCCTGACTCAGAGCAGTGAGCATTACTCACTGGCATGTTATGATCATGTTTCGGCCCGCCAGGGCTACAGCGTACGATGCTTGGAAACCTTGCGGAAACCTGTGAAGTTGAAGTTGAACTCTGGATTGGTTTAACATCAGCAACGACAATAACAGTGGCGCAGCCACAATTGCAGTTGCATAGCGGAGAGGATCGTGCACCGACGAATCACCAAGATACGCCATCGAGACTCGAGTACTTGTCCGATCATGATCATGATGTAGTGGGCAGTGTCACCAGGCTAGGAAGGGGTTTGGTATATATCCGTGCCAGTGTGTTTTAAGACATTAGTAAACATTGGCGTGTGAGGACGAATGCCAAGAGCTGTTGCACGTCATGGAGGGTGCCAGTGAAATTTCGGGTTTCAGTATCTCTAGGGGACTCGTAAGAGGCTGTGCCAATGTTTACAGTTTGATATATCCTATCCGCCTATTCTTGAATGTGGGTACAGGGTGTTAATCTAAAATGCCGGGTGTTGTCCAGCGCTCGTGAACCAGTGCATGATCTTCCCTATATTCTCCGATGGTCGCAACGACATCGACATGTTCATTTTTAGGTAAGGTGCTGAATACATAAGTAAAATCATGGTCATAGACAGTTCGTAAGCGGTCGTCGAAGTAGTAAAAAAAGGGTATACATTCTATACATCGTGCTTGCCCATGTACTAGGGATCGGTCACCGATCTATTCGATCCCAACGGTACGCCCCATCTCGCCTCACTGCCTCATCGCCTCACCCCCTACTTGCCCCCCACTCACCCGCACCCGCACCTGCTCCCTCAACTCCTGCTCCCTAATCTTCATGCATTTATTCAACTTCAAGCACCGACAACTGAGCCCGCTCCCTCTCCGTCTCATGCTCCATCTCTTTCGCTCTCTCAGTCGTCGTCGCCATCAGCATTGGCTTTCGAATCCTGCCCCTCCGCTTCATCTTGACCACTAAAATTGGACAAATTACCAATTCTCCACCGCCCGTCCATCCCCCTCCCCTTCGTCTTCATGTTCGTCCTTAAATCCGTCTGCCCGAGACTCCGCCCAACGCTTCTCACAATTCGCTCACTCCCCATGCCGCTCGCCTCCTACAGTTCTTCCTCGCGTTCACTCACCGCCCCCGCCCCCGCTTCTCCGCTTAACAGGCTCCCCAATCTCATAATCAATCTCCCAAGTTTCGGCACCAGTCCGTTTCTCAGCCCCGCCCTCAGTAAGCGCAAGGAGTTCGTCCACGGTCATCTCTTCATCACCATCACCCTCATATGCGGTTTCTGTCTGAGCAGTGGGGATAGTGGGGACAGCGGCGGGGGGAGGAACAGAAACAGGAGCCCCTTTCCTCGAAGCACCAAGCAAGTCATTCCAGGGTCGACATCCGCACCTTTGTCCAACCAACGCTTGCATATCGTCTATTTTTTCTTACTGTCCGCGTCCCCATCAACATCCTCGCCCTCGTCGTCAGAGGCACTCATGTAAATGCTCTCACCGGTGGTAGAGTCAGATACCGAACGTCGTCCTCCCGCGCCGGGAGGCACAGGCAAAGGCGAACGTGGCGGTAGAGACCAGGTGGAATGTACCCGTCGTTAGGAGGCACTGGGAGCGGGCGTTGCCCTGTGTGTTGGGTATGTAGGTGGGTGCCAATCCCATGCTGTTGCTGATGATGCTGTCCCCAGATAAATCATAAGCGGCTCCCGCTGCCATTCCCATTCCCATCCCGGGAGGTGTGCGGCGTGAAGGGCATATCGCGCGAGGGAGTCATGCAGCTACTTACTACGGCGGCGGGTTGTCCAGTACGACTATTCCCCTTTTTTTTGGTGGTGTTGGTGTTGGTGTCGGTGTTGGTCGAGTTGAATTCGACTTAGGGGGGAGGGAAATGAGATAAGGGTATCTCTGGGTATCGACCACGCCTTCTCGCCGTTTCCCTGGAAAACGCCCACTCCTTCTCAAGTTCTAACCGCATCTTCTGCTGTCTCAGATGCATCGCACTCACACGTTCCCGCTCTTCCAGAACCCAGCCCCCGTTCCTGTTTTTCTCGTACATTTTTCACCCCAACCTCCCAACGCTGCTTCCTCGTATCCGCTCCCTGCCCTCGCCTCTACCCCACACCACCCCGTACCAGACACTGCCAGTGACATAGGACCAGCTTAACAGTCTCTCAATTCCACAACCAATCTCCCCCTGTCCGGTTCTCAATCCCGTGAGGAGTCCGTCTATGATCATCTCTCCCTTACCTCCCTCGTATGCGGATGCCGTTCGAGTAGTAGCGAGAGCGGGGGCATGAAGCAGCAAAAGCGGGACGAGCCCCTTTCCTCGAAGCGCGAAGGAGGCCTTCATCTTCGTCCCTCACCAGGGCCTACACTCGCATTTCCACCCAACATATCCAACAACGCTTGGATCCTCAGTACTCAGTTCTTGTTCCTTTCCCTGTGCTTTCCCGACACTCTCGCTAAGGTAAACATCATTGCTCGTGGTAGAGCTGGAGCTATATGGCCCAACCGCAACTGCAATTTCACCGAGAAACACATAGGGACGCATGTGCAACCGCAACGGCAAAAGCAGGCGAAGCGGGAGGTACTTGTCGTCAGGGGGGATAGGGAGCAGGCGTTGGCCGATGTCTTGTGCGCATACCAAGTGCGGGGCTCGGGGCTCGAGGAAATGCTATTCCCATGAAAGTGGTAAAAATAGTAGTTGCCATACATGCTAAATTCCTCTCCCAGGATCATGGTTTGAACCCTAGCAAGTAAGGCTCTTGTCCTGTTCGTTCGAGATCGTGTTACTTTGTTAGAAGAATGGTACCATTTGTTATACAACCGCATCCCATTGATGTGAGTTCATGCTGTCGTCTTATGCCGACGTTCAACCTATCTTTGTCATGGAAGGGTGAAAATATGGTATTCGAAAGGCAGATGGAACCTGTCGTTGTTCGAGTGCGAACCGCGGTCCCCATCCTTGCTCTCGTGCGACTCCGACCCAGTCTTCCCATTCCTTTCCGTTCTCACCTACACTTCCACAGCACCGAGTTCATAGCCCCATCTTCCATGAGCTATTCTTCACTGCATGCAGCATCTCCATGTTCGTCCTTCTTACCCGATGACTTCTTCGATACTTGTTGAGGCAATGGTCCGTGCAGTGGCAAGTGGAGGACCTCGTAATCTAAGACATATGTAGTATTATATATTCTGAGGTTGAACCTAAAAATAATAATTTCTCCCGCGCGCCCGCGCTCACGCCGTGTCCACCATCAATAAGCTATTTATATCATTCCAGCTATCTACATACGATAATTGATCGTATCAACGAGGCATAACACATTCTCAACAGGTTATGGGCCCTGGTTGCCCGTTCTAGGCGCGTTGTTGCAATTATACATCTGAGACATATTTGTTCACTCGTCGAGGTCACACCCAATGTCTACTCAGCAAGCAGATACCGATATGATTGATGCTGTCGACTACGGAGATCAA
>QMFE01045787.1:0-10608 GCA_003314665.1 Tricholoma sp. MG77 | reverse complement strand
TCCCAGGAACAAACACTTCTCCTGCCCTCTCTGGACTCTTGAGAGTGTAAACTACAAAGCAACAACCCACCCCCCACTCCTCAGGACAACAAGAAGTCAAAAAACGCGTTGTTTGACTGTTTCACCTCCTGAGCACCAACCACCTGGAAAGGAGCAATGCGCACATGACCAAATTAATCCCCTACATCCCCTGAAGGTCCCTGTAATAAAATGAGACCCCCCAGACAAGTCCAGCTGATGTAGAGCGACAAATTGTGAGAAAAAAAATGTGTTTTTGGACATATACAGCCCCCCAGAGCAAACCGCCAAGAACCCGAGGTCACAAACGATGCCAAAACCTTCCCCCAACCTCCTTCATCACCCCTCCAGCAAAACAACAGCCTAGCGATCCACGGAACACCAAAATGAAACAAATACGCATTTTTTGACATTTTCACCCCCTGACAACGAACCATGGAGAAAGGATCAACGCGAATGGTTCCAGACCACTCCCCAACACCCCACAAAGTCACCCCCATCGAGCCGACAGCCCTGCAATGAAGGAAACCCACAAAAATGTCGCCAGCTCATTAAAAGCACCTTGACCATGTGGTTGGAATCCTTCCGTCTAGGGAAGGGTTTGTTGAGTGAGGAAGAGAAGAAGGAGGCCCATGAGGAATATAAGAGGAAGCAAAATGAGCTCTTGGAAGCACAGTGGGCAGCAGATGATGCTGCGACCACTTCTTCCAGCTGAGGAAAGGGCATTGGAACATTTGGAGGAGGTGTTGAGGAAGAGATGGAGTCCAGAAATAGTGGAGAAGTACAAGATAAGGAAAGAGGAAAGGTGACAGGAAAGGCAAGAGGAAAGGTTAGCAGAAGAACGTGCTGCAAATGCTATGGCTGCAGAGGTAACAACAGCAACTAATGGCATGGACCCCTCTCCCTCTCATAACCTTCCACCAGCCACCCCTCCTTCACCAGTGAGTAGTCCCCCACCTCCTACTCCCTTACATTCCTCTCCCCCCTCTCCTCTCCCCTCATCTCTTGTCACCCCTCCAATTTCACCTCCTAGCCTTTCACACCCTTCTCAACCTCTCAACATTTCTCACCCACCTACGGTCCTACGGAACCTCTGGCTACCCCCCCAATCCCATCTGCTGCTCTGACTCCTGTTGTCCACACTATCGTTGTTGTGTCCCCTGGAAACACTCCTCCTTCCCCACCTCTTGTTGCTTCTCCAACTCCCCTTGGCGACACCATCATCCATGTGTCCCCCGAAACTGCTCCACCACCCCACCCATTTTCCTCTTCTACCACTGGGGTGGTACTAGTCTCCTTACTGCTCCTACACTATTGTGGCAGCTATCACTGGCCAGAAATTGGGCAGCCTGGATTCTCAGAGCCACTTGGGATCCACCCTGATCCAGAATCCCCTCCATTCTGTGATTGGAACCAGATATGTTCCGTTTCATTTCATATCTTTCCATTTCATTTTGTATCTTTCCATTTCATTTTGCATCTTTTCATTTCATTTTGCATCTTTCCATTTCATTTTTATTTTCTGACTCCAATTCATTTTCAGATTTTTATAGTGTTTTTTTTTTCTTTCTTCCTTCTTCCTTATTCTTTCATCTATCATTTCAACTTTGATACATTGACACTCAACTTGTTCATTCAATAACACATTCGTTCACACATACACACACTCCCTCTTCATTCTTACCATCCCCTCTCACCACAATGGCCAACATTGAAATATTGTCACACTGTTTCAATTCGAGATCCATGATCTCATATCCACCTCGAGTTCAGGCTCTGATCGTAAGGTTGCCCTTACAGGTTTGTGATGTCCCAGTAGCCAGCCCCTCCCTTTGTTGCTGTGATGGTGGTGGTGGTAGAGGCCATTGTTGTCATGCCTGCTCCTTCTTGTTGTCCCCATCCCTGTTGCTCCCCATTTCCACCCTGTGAGTAGTTGCTTGCAGTGGCGGTTGGGGGTGCTGTGGTGGTGTGATGGTAATGGTGATGGTGGTGGTGGTGGTGGCCATCATTGTTGTTGTGGGAGTCATGTTGTTGTAAGTTAAAACCTGTAATGATAAAAATGAAGTTAGTTGAATAAATGCCTCAGGTTCAATGTGCAGCACATTGAACCTGAGGTAGGCATCTCATTCATATATTCTTTCTTCGTAAATGTGAATGGCATCAGCCACTCATAGCAAAAAGGCTCTAAGCAGAATTATCTTGTCTGTAATAGGCTGCCTAATGATTTATTACTGCCTTTTACTTTGGCATTAGATCTGCATACACTTGTTTTTCTTGGAGATACTTGTTACTTTAGGTGTAATTCTTAGTCATATATTACATATACATTTGCATGATCATACTTTGCTGACTACTGAAATAATGAGCACACATAGTAAGAGAGCATATGTAGATGATTTGGAAGTTGGATGAGAAACCAGGCCAAGTGCCAGTAGAATTATAAGAATTGAGGGATATCTGTGCTATAAGTTAAATCATTGGACAATCAGATCAGCAGATGCTATTATACCATATGTGTTTGTGTAAAGCACTAACAAGCAAATATACAGCATTTGTTAGTCAGGTATCTTGACCCTGTGCATATAATTTAAAAGTGCTTTCTAAGATAAGAATATGCCACTTACAAGACGGTTATCAAGTGCAATCAGAAGAATGGCATCCTGGAGTCTCTCTCTCCTGCTTTTTGATTTTATAACTTTTTTGTCAATATGAAGCTCATCAACAGCTTTCTTGATGGAAGCCCAGTAAGGAGATGTTTCCAGATTAATCAACATCATAGACAGCTCCCCAGGTGAGTGTGAAAATGAATATTCAGCCAAGATGGCAAATGCTAACAAAGATTTGACAGTTTTTTCTTTCTTGGATAGACAACACAAACCTATGCCAAGGTGAATAATGGCATGGAATATTGCAAAGGCATGAATCTAAATTTCAAAATCAGTATTACACAAATCAGTTATTACCACTAGCCAGACCATGTTAAGCAGATTAGACTGTTGCTTTGTTGACAAATTTGAGATTGATGCCACAAGCTAGTAAGAAACTAAACAACACAATAGTAAGTATAAATTCATTCTGAAAGTTTTTTGAAATGGTACAAACAAAGAAATTGGACCGTTCAGTAAGAATGCCAGGCAAAATTGAAAATTGCAGTAAACAAGTTTAATATAGTGAGATACTTGATAACTCAGCATACTTACTGGCTACAAAAATGCATTGAATATGAGAAATGATCTGCCATGCTCAAAGATATGACACTTACTTTCTGTAAAAGAGCATGTAACATAAGATGTAATACCATGTCTAAACAAGCAGATGACTTACATCCTGTGATTAAATACCAAATAAGCATCAAATATAAGAAAGGCATATTTTATATTCAAAGAAAAACATCACTTACATGCTGTGACCAGAAATCAAAATATGAGAATGTAATATATTATATTGATGCAAAATATTGCTTACAGCCTTTAATGATAAAACAGAAATCTTATAATATAAGAAAGTGATGTGCAATATTCAAGATGTATCACTTACATTCTATAATTACAAACAAAATGGGCATGGAGTGGTATGAAATGTGGTCAAAGAGATGTCTGACTTACAGCCTGTGATTTCAAATAAAAAACAAAATATATAAGAAAGTGATATACCCTATTTAAACAAACATGTTGCTTACATGCTGTTATTACAACCCAAGGACATATATGAGGAAGTGATATGCCATAATCAAACAGATATATCACTTACATCCTGATTATAAAACAAAAGAATATAGAATATAAGAAATTAATATACCACATTCAATCAAATATGTTACTTACAGCCTGAAATTATGAAACCAAAAGCATAAAATGTGAGCAAATAATGTGCTATATGCAATAAGACACATTACTTACAACCTGTGATTATGCAACCAAAAAGGACAGAATAACCAAAATGTGCCAATTTAAAAAATCTGTTACCTACTCGCTATAATTATAAACCAAAAGAGCAGAGAATATGAGAAACTGATACATTATATTCAAACAAGCAGATCACTTACAATCTGTTATTACAAACCAAAAATATCAGAATGCCATATGTCACATTTAAAGGAAATATATCACTTACAACCTGTGAATATGTAACAAACAATAATATCAGGAAGTAATATACTACATCTCTAAAAGACATACTACTCACCCCCTGAATCCAAAACAAAGAAGCATGAAACTTCAAGAAGTAATGTGTCATATTCAAAAGGCACATCACTTACAGCCTACAACAATAAAACAAAAGCAATAAAAACATAAGAATAATGTGCTATATTTTGATAGATACATATATCACTTACAGTCTGTAATTGCAAAACAAATAAGCACAAAAGCTGAGCAAGTGATAGATCATATTTGAATAGCACTTACATGCTGTGAGCAAAGTATTATAAGAAAGTGGCATGCTACATATTCAAACAGAATGTCACTTACAAGCTACAATCACAAATCAAGAGAGCATATAACATGTGCCACATTTAAATGGACATATTACTTACATTCTGTGGTTAGAAAACAGAAAGCAAAGTATATGAGAAACTGATATGTTATATTCAAATACATATTGCTTACATGCTGCAATTATAAGTCAAAGGGCATGAAACATGAGAAAGTAATACACCATATTGAAACAAATACTTACAGCCTGCAAAAAATGTGACATCAAGAGTATGAAATATAAGAAATTATATTTTATGTTCAAATAGATGTCACATACAACCTGTGGTTTTAAATAAAATGCAATAGATTCATACACACTTATCACTTACTTGCTGTAATTACACAATCAAAAAACACAGAATATGAGAAATCAATTGGGGCCATATTCAAACATCACTTGCCCACTGCAATAACCAATCAAAAGAGCATTGAACATAAGAAAATGGTGTCCTGTATCCAAATAGATATGTTACTTACAATCTGTGATTAGAAAACAAAAATCAGCAAATGAGATGCAATCTTTGGACAGATATGTCACTTACCCCCTGGATTGAAAAATAACCAACAATAAAATATGAGAAAGTAGTATAGTATATTCATATAGAAGATTGTTACTTACACTCTATAAATACAAAACAAAAGTATGCAGAATGTCAGATGGTGATAAGTTATATTTCACTAAACATGTTACTTACATGCTGAGAGTAGAAAGCAGACAAGCATAAAACATAAGAAAGTGATATACTTTGACCAAAGGAACTATCACTTACATTCTGTAATCACAAGACAAAAGAGTAGAATATAGTGTAGCAAACAAAATAGAATCTTACCTTCTGTTATTGCATCAAAAAACAGCACAACAAATTATTCAGTATAGTTTATAGACATACAGTTATAAAGAACAACTTACCAACTAAAATTGAAAGCAGAGAAATATGTAAATATGCATTGCAAAACTTTGAGAATATCACATACAACCTGTTATAGCAATGAGTATGAATTATTAGATATAGAACAGATTCTCAAGCCAAACAAACTTACTCTCTACTATTTGTAAGGGGCATATATTGCATATTAAATCAAAATATATAATGCATACCTTCTATGAATTATGAATAAAATTTTAGTTATCCATATAACATGAAATTAGATTATGCTCTGTGTACATAAATCAAATAGTCAGGGCAATATTCCAAGGATGAGTTAGTCTCTTCCTACCGCAGTAATTGGGAACCACTCAGAAATATCTGCAGCTAGCTTGAGTATCACAGCAAAAGTTATAGTGCCAGGGTTAAAAATGTGTTCAAATTTTGCCTGTCTTGCCAGTCTGTTCATTATAACATTTCTGTAATTTTTATTCAGTCAATTTCACCATTGAAGGAGAAAAAACCCCACTGTATGGCATATTGGAAACAAAGTGCCATTTGATTTCTTTGTGTTGATACAAATAAGGTCTGGAGAATCTTTCCATCAAGAGCAGCTGCTGTTTCTTTAACAAGTTCATTGCAATAGTGTTGAACTAGATTGATATCTAGCAGTCATATATTTCCATTTAGATTACTTACACTATCATCATTTAAAAATTTTACCTTGGGCAGCAAGAAGTGCTTTGGGAGGATAATGGCTTTTGAAAATTGGCAAGGCTTTGCAATGGTTCTGAAAATCCTGCATGGCTTGACTGGGTGCCTGAATTGCTGCATCACCTGGTGAAAGACCTTCACCCTTTAGTGCTTCATTTCCCTGAGCAGCAAATTTGGTGCATATCACAATAACTGGCACTGATACATGCATAGCTCAGAAAATGTCATGAACTAAGATATTTTGTTACCTTTCGCAGTCCCAACCTTGGAGAAGAAATCTTCTTCTGCCTTGGTAATAGCCCTAGGGCTATCCATTGGAATGCAATACCTGAGAGCAGGGGAATATTTTATGTTTTATAGCAGATGGTCAATTATTTACTCACCAAATAGCATGGATTTGGTCTGGCAGTTTCTTTTCCTTTGCTCGCTGCTTGATAAACCTCCTTACATTGTCCAATTCATTCATACCCCCAGCTTCAAATCCACAAGAGTCATGGAAGACGAAACCTTGGTTGCTTTGAAAAATAATTTCATTCCCAATGTTCTGTGGGTATATTAACTTTTATCAGCTGGATTAGTGGGGAATGCTAACTTTAGCCGATGGTTCATTAACATCAATGTTGATCTGATTCAATGAACATCCTGAGATATATACGACATGGTACGGTCACAGGAAACACACCTTCTCCCTTTTGCTATTGAAGATTTCCGGCTTTTCGTCGGTCTTGCATATCTTCTGGAGAATTGTTGTCTTGCCCGAATTAGCTCCCCCGATAACAAGAATACGGAAGCAATCAGCCTTCCCCAGAAGTTCCTGTGCAGAATCTTCATTATAATTGACGAGAGTAAGTTCCGGGGAGTTTGACATGATTTGGAACAAGAAGACTATGAACGATGGTTGGGTGGCGGAATCGAGTGTTGCAGCAGAACAAGACCATCGGATAAGATGATAAGCTCACCTTGAGGCACGTGCTAGTGGCTCAATTTGTTCAAGTTGAACGTGTGCCGCTTGCTATGAACCACTCAGGCTTTGCACTGCTTTCCCCTCACCACTTAGGCCCAACGACCTGAGCAGCATCATTGACAAGTAGTTGTTGAATGAATGTACGTCTTGACAATGCCCGTCATACTCCTTGCCCACGAACCTGCCGACACCTAGACTAGTAGCTAATGCAACACCCATTCATTAACACCGAGGCCGGGTGCCACCTTACCCATGCGAGATGCCCCCTTTGTCGACAATGCGGAGCGGGTTCGGAGGCATTGGATGAGGCGAGATGTAGAGAGTTTGAGAATCCGTGGCATCGTTGTTCTGGGTAACGGGTGGCTTTTCTAGGCAGCACAATCAACGCACTAGGCACTCGGCGGAATCAGACTCAATCCCCGCTCAACAAGGCTTACGCCCGGTCCCACATACAGTGCGTACATGTTCGGTTGGACTCGATTGTCGATTGTCATGTATTTCTCTGACTGGCCTTGGCAACCAGGTCTCGTTGGAGTCGCGGCTGCTGCGGGTGCATCTCTTGGTGGCTTGGACGTATGAAAATTATCAGATTTTCAGTTATTTCTGTCTATTAGACCGATAGGTTGGCACGACCCTGTCGTCCTGCGCTTGATTGACAATGGCGATAGCACGTAAGTTCTTTTACAAGTGTCAGTCTATCCTGACTTATCTCGTAGGGCCGTTCATTATCTAGAGGCGCCAAGACTCGAGTATTGACCAATAGAGAACTAGTGGGATTGGTGTTGCCGTACGTTTCACGACAGACGTCACGCATGATCATCCAACATATTTACATGTACGTGAATTCGTTGCTTAGAACGTCCTCGCTCATCACTCAAGTCCACGGCTTACACACCAGAATGTTTTTCCCGCAATATTCTACAAGCTTATCAATGAGCGGTACCGGCGGTGTTCATTGCGTAACTTATCGGTTAGCCGCCTTTTTTTATATCTTTTTTACCAGATGTCATTTTAATACTTGTTTGGAATAGAAGAACTGTCATTTTGAAACAATTCGTTCAAATTATCAATGTTTTGTTCATGGAAGATTATAGACGGGCGGGCAGGGAGCGGCGGATGAATGCCGCCACCAAGAAATTTCGCTCCCAGCTTTTTCTTGGTGGATGAGTACAACTCGTTTGTTCAAGAACTGCAATCTCCTCCGAGAAATCGCGCACACGTCCTTGGGCTCCGCACCTCGCCAGGCATGCGCGAGCAATGACGCTGGGTGTGTGCCAGGATACCCAGCGCGGTAGATTTGAAATAGGGGATGGATTAGTTACAACCTAGCCTAGGGTGGGTCTAATTTGTCAATATTATTCACCTTCTGTCCCGAAGGCTGATGGTCTTGTATGTTTAACATTCCCATTGATCGCAAACTTGATATGAATTTTGTGACCGAAGATGGCCTCGCAACAACTTGGTCATCCATATGACTGGAGAGGACATACAAGTAGCAGGGATAACGGGAGGCTGCGACGCCCGTGTCATGGCAAGAACGTTGGCGTGAGCGAGATTATTTTGAGATCGACCTGCATTCGGTGGCTCTTGAGGTATGTTTATCTTATTTTTTCGTTAAGAATATGCCATCCTGATCTAAGGGTTACTGACAGAATTACGTCAACTATCCCCGTGGCTAATTACAGAGTCGCCCGCTGGTGCTACGACTTGCGGTATTCAGAAGCAGTTGATCCACGGGGTGTGGAGGACTTGTGGTTACACACTAGATCTCCGTTCTGGCTGTTGGATAGATTTCGAGATGGCAGATAGTGTCCAACGATGGTAGGCATCTCTTTGTTTGCCTCGGCATTCACTCACCTATGATACAGGCGGAATCGAAACGTTCATGAAGTATACTATCGGCTCGATCTATGTGAAGAGGAAGTGCCGCGATTCGCACTTTACGACACTCTCGACCAATGCAACGATGTTCTGTATGCGTCTTCCTTTCGTCCTTACTTCGCTTCTCGCCATCATCTCAGGCCTCAGCCATTCGGTCTCATGCATCCTACTCTCGAACCTGCTTGGATCGTCCTCACCGAAATCTGAGCATTGCCCTGATATCATTTGTATGACCATGACTTACGTCGCGGTGTGATTTAGGGTTGAACTGTATTCGTAGTATTCGTCACCACTGGCACTGTCTTCGTTTGTCATGTCCACTGACGTCATTTCCTTAGAAGTATAGCTCCAAAAGGATTGTGAACATTGTCATTATGAGTGTAGGGTGGGGAAAGCAGCAGACATATCGGCGCATCGGGTAGCAAAGCATTGAAGGCTGACATGACAAAACACATGTGCTGAGGAAAGTCGTAACATTTTGAATGCCGAAGGCACATGTAACTGTACAAGGACAAAGATTCCATCAAACCTCGCACCTAGCATCAGCATAGTGCTGTGTGGATATGACGCAAGGTTGCCTGCGAGCAACTTATTAAACTTGACCTCAAGCAACGAGGCGAACGTACGCAATTATCCTTGCGACCTGCAACCGAAACCACAACTTCACCAGAGATCACGCCTGCTTCTCGACTACCACTGGGATTATTGAGACGTTGGAGCTGCGGGTTCTCGTCACGGTCGATATCTTGTACGGCGTCAGGAACTACATCGAGACAGACGTTAATACAGAACTGAGGCGGGAAGAGAACGGGATGTACAGAGGAGAAAGGGTTTCGTGCTTCCCCACCTCCAGCCCAGGAGTCCCATCCGCCGCCGCAACGTGCAAACTCTGCTCATATGTCATAACCTATCGTACCACCAGGTCAGCCCACACCCTGCGAAGACGGTCTCCTCTGGTGCACCCCGTCGAATGGTTCTCTCGCCGCAGATGGGGCCATCGAGAAGATATCCGAGGGACTATCGGGGGTTGCAATGATTCGTCATCAGCCAGAACAAGCTGCTCAAGGTCACGGGACGCTTGCCCAGTTTCAGCGTTGATAATTTTCTTGAGGATCTTGACTTTGAAGGCCTGGTTAGAATCGTTGCCACGGACATGCAGTTTAGAGCGAACGTCGAGGTCAGTAGTAAGAAGACAGAATGTCAACCGTCTGCGACAAGGCCTCAGCTACATAGAACTCTAGCTCCAAGCCGCAAAGGGCACGATGATTTGACGATGATCGGAATGAGATAAAGGTGATCGGCTACTACTAGGCGAGGCTAAATGCGCTTCGAAAACGCTCCTTACCCTCGGTATTTCCCCTTTTGGACTCACGTGACAGCTGAATTCAAAACGATAAGTACTACAGTCGACACTCCCATAAACCATACCCCCTCGGGAGGCAGCCAAAGCTATGGGTTATTGGGGTGTATGGGACCAGAGGGTTGTTTTAAAAAAAATTCGAAAAAAAATCCTAGAAGAATGGTTCATTGCGTAGGTACTTGGCATACATGTAGATTATAAAGGTCAAGAAAATTGATCGGAATGGTGGTGATGATGGTCCTGTGCAAACTTGTCCTACCATTTGCGAAGTGCTGCAGGTAGTGCACGTCACGGGTTTGCAAACCCGCGCGGGTACGCGGGTATGGGTTA
>QMFE01045777.1:458-20458 GCA_003314665.1 Tricholoma sp. MG77 | reverse complement strand
AATTACTTATGTCAGAAATGCATCCAGGACCCAAGAATGGTGGAACATACATGGCACATTGAATAACTTGGCAAGGTTCTCTACATCAAAAGTACATCTCACTGATGGGTTGCAGTTGCTGATGCTTGTCATCCTCTCTGTTTTCACCCTCAACCTTTATGACTAGCCTCCACGGAATGACTACCTGTCCTACATATCTTCCATCTGAGCCCGACTCTAGCCCAAAGCGATACTCCTCAGTATTAATAAGAATAATATTGAGGGTCTGATCAGTACCGGCGAATGTACCGATGAAAATTCGTGCGTCTGAGATGGTGACACGGAGGGTTTGACGTAGTAGATGCTTTAGGCGATCCAGAGTAGGACGTGGCTCACAGGAATGCTTGGGGAATGAAGTTTGCGGAGATGAATGAATCATGAATATTCGGGATTTGTTTGCACAGTTTTGCACAAACATCGCAAGCTGTCACCCTTGCGCTGGTAAATTTTGGAACTGTGCCCAACATGGCCGCCGACCTGTCTGCTTTGTTGACCGCCTCGAAAAGTTTAACATCTCACCTGTCCAGGCCTGACCTACCTGCTGTATATTTGTCTTTGGATCAAGTTGAAGCTCAATCTCGTCGTTTAGTATCACGACAGCCGGGTACTTCAAGTGACGCAAATCGCGCGTGTGTATCTCCTGTCCAGTGTTGTAAACCTAGCACTTCATTATGTTTCTAGAAACTATCTTCTCGCCCAGGCACATGTCGACGCTCCTGCACTCTCGAATTCCATTGCTCATCTTAATACCTCTACCACATTTACGCCGCTGCAACCTTTGCAAGACACAGATGTTGCTGGCTATCTTCGACATGCACACGAGCAAAATCTCATTTCAACAATAGAAGAAGGAAGAAAAGAAACTCAGGAAGAATTCTATCGAGTCCTGGAGGAACGCAGCCAGCGTGATTGGGAAGCCAAAAAGAGACGCGTATTTGAGGAACTCGGTGGCCGCGTGGTCGGGGAAAACAAAGCCGTGACTGAACTGAAGAAAAGTACACAGGGGAAAGGGAATATTTTAGTAGGTGCCCACTAACTAGTTTGTCCACTCTAACTCGATAGACAGTCATCAGCTGCCTCTCCCAGTCTTACCCTGCAGATGCAAAGCAAAATGATGGCTTACGATCGTGTTGTGTCTGAGCTGAATGCTGCTCGACTTCGTGGGATATCATATCCCGTTGTCCACTCTTTCATAGCTGCATCTTTGAATGGTGCTTCTGACGTGAGTGCTGAGTTTTTGATACCTGCCACTTCCTAAAGTTTAGCCAGCCGCATTCCGCGCAAATGACACAAAATTTTCATGTACTGTCTAAGATCACCGCAGAACCTCCCGTCATCCCTCCTATTGAGCATGCTGGAGCCCATATACTCAACGCACCTCTATTCGAACGGAAGTATGCTCGTGTATTCTTAGGCGACCAAGAATCACGTGAGGCGAGCACTCTAAGGCGGCAGATTGCCACTGGAGCCAGGGAGGCGTTGGAGGAACAATATTGGGACATACTAGAGCGCACAGTACAAGCCAGGCCGGCTGAGGCTCGGTTGGGTGGCGATCCTAGCATCGCAAACAAGGTTCGAGCCTTCTTGTTTGTGCGATATTATAAAAACGGTGAATGGGAGGAGAGGATAGAGGTTTGTTTTGTCGTTCAACGCCGAGCTTTGTATTGACTCGGCTGTTTCTGAGATGGTGGCCGGACAACCCCTGTGGGCACGACTGTTTTACCTCATTCGTACAGGCCACATCATGGAAGCTTTACGCGAAGCTTTACAATTCCAACAAGCGATCGAACACCGGGAAGCGAGTTTCGTGAACCATTTTAGGACGTGGATCGAATCACCTGAACGAAAGCGCGTTTTTTCACATACTGCTTTGCTGTTGATCATCATTAACCGTTCCCTTCAGATTGCCGAAACCTCATCGCGACCATTTGCAGGCTATCTATAATGCCCACATGTTGCACTCAGCTACCGCCGATCCTTTCAAGCTGGCCTTATACAAGCTAATAGGCAAACTTGAACCATCCCGGAGAAGTGTACCCCACGTGACCACGACAACGGAAGATTGGCTCTGGTTTCAGTTTGCGATGGTCATTATTCTTCCTATGTTTGAACTACGAATGAGAACTTACGCTATCCTTCTTAGGTTGACGAGGATGAAGATGGCGGTCTTCGGGCTCTCGCCCAGGTTCTTCTGGGCTACGGGGAGCGCCACTTTGACGGTCTACCCAAGCAACAAGGGTCCAGAAGAGGTGTTTGGGCTGGTGTGCTCCTTATGTGTGGCCAGTTTGAGCGGGTGTGTAACCCAGCTTTTCTTCTCCTGTCATGAGTATTCATGGTATGCACAGGCCGTGGCAGCGTTATGGGAGCATCAGGACACGGAAGTGGAAGCCGTACATCTTGCTATCGCTCTCGCGTATCACGGTTTACTCCGTGTCCCATCGCGCGCGGAGACTTCCGATATGACACCCCGTAGGAGGTCTCACTTTTCTTTTTACGCATCATTAATCTCCATTAAAGTTTCCCTACCACCCCTATCCCCCCCTGCGCTCAGCTTGCCCACGCTGGTGTGGCGCTACATACGACAATTCGTGAAGATAGATGCCAAAGAAGCTCTCCAATATGTCTATTGTGTATGCCTCGCTGCTGACCAAGGCGATGGTGTAGGCAAAGAACAGATTGAAAATGCTTGGGAGCTTGTTAGACGGATTATTGTTTTGGGCAATAGCGGACCTGGTTGGGAAGAACTTGTTGGAGGATTCAGACCGGATGGGTCAAGATTTGTCAGTGTTTTGCATTTACCGATACCAGTCGGCACAGTTTTTCACATTTGTATAGAGCGGCGTCATCGAACAGGGGGCGACATTATTACAACTCAAAGACAGCAAACAATTCAATGAACAGATTCTCGTTCGGGCAGCAAAGCACTCTGAGGAGAACGACCGAATCTCGGAGGCCATCAAACTGTACAACCTCGCTGAAGATTACTCCACTGTCATATCATGCCTTGCTCAGTCCTTAGGCAACACTATCACTCAGCCTAGTCCAGACGAGAAAGCTCGTGTCATTGAACAGACTGCAACCGAGATCTTGAGACACTACGAGAGATTGAATCGGGCCGTTGGAAAGGATCGGGACGCTGTCATTAGGTTGCTGAGAATTCGAGAAGCGGTAGATGCAAAGAATGCAGGCCGACCCGAGGTCGCCCTCGACGTTGGTTCTCATTTCATTAACCAGGATTGTTGGCTTATCCTTTATGCATAGGTCATGGAATCAACAGACCTAATTCCTCTTAGTGGAGATGTCGCAAAAATCACAAGGCGAGCAGAAGAATTCAAAGACTTGCACGAATCTTTGCAACGTAATCTGCAAATATATCTTCCGCTCACTATGGATGCGCTTGTGGGCGTGCATCAAAAAGTGAAGCAGTCCGTCATTGCAGATGCCACGCGACAGATAGTCAGTAACTTTCCCATCATCAAAAATGAAATCATAATCATCTTTATCTTTATCTAGACACTTGCGACAGCAAGGAAGAAGTCGAGGTCTCTCATGGTCTTTGCTGGGATGCTGAAGTATCGCATGTCACCCGACGTTTATTCATACCTCGCTCGACTCGATGTCGAGATCGCTCTGTGACATAACTGTTTTATGTACCAGACCGCTAGCTAGCTGCATTGGGTTATATTCTCGACACGTTCGTAAGACCTCGAAAACTAAGTAGGTTTGTGACACGGTGGCATGAGGTGCAGGAGTAGAATCATCGCTGTGTCAAGACAAACGCTGCTTCTATGTCCTCATCGCTAGCTTGCTCGGCAGTCTCATGTTCGCCGTCGCTGTCTTGGTCTGCAATCTCTTCATCCTTGGGTCGTTTGTGAGCATTAGATTTTTGGCACTGCAAGCTAAGATCGATAAGGCGCTTCAGCATAAAAGTGGTTGTTTACATGATAGACAGCAGTCCAGTAACCACCCCAATACATTGCACCCAAGGCACGCGTGAAGGCTTCGTCTTCGTCAACAAGTGAGCCTGGAGGAAGAAAATGTGACACATAATCTGGTCCTGGAGCAGGCGAAGGATGTGAATGTGACGGAAGGCCGAAGGATGGATTGTAGGATGGTACAAAGGTATCAAAATCCAAGGGCGTAGAGTCTTCTTGATCGTTGCTGCCTTGGACGTTCGTTGGATTAGGAGTGGCTGTTTCTGTCGAGTCCTCGGTCTTGGACGATGGGATATTATGCCATCTATCACATTTGTGAACATCAATCGAAAAGAAAAAAAAAGCTGGAGATCGTGGCTAGACAACAATGCTTACAGAGGAGATTTATGAACTGGTTCCGTTTTCCAACCTTTCTCGGGGCCATTATAAATCTCGTATTCCTCAGTAGCAGCCTCCCATGCAGCGATAAGGGCGGAGTCATCCCAGATGTCTTCGTGGGTCAGTTCTTGGCCGTTGACCTCGGTTGCATTGAAAGTTGAAGGCTGTTTAGACTGTTGGTTGGACCACTTCCGTTTTTTGTTTGGTGGAGGCCTGGACGAATGAGAAGAGGAGGACTGTGCTTGGTATGGAAGAGTTATATCGTCATACGATACGACTGGTCTCATCACTGTAATCAAGCAAAGCAGTTTGGCAAAAGTAGGTGAACCAAATATATTCGTGTTAATCTAGTTTGCATCACCAAACAGACTCCTCCTCTACCCAACCACCCTTGTCTCTAATCCCAGAGCTCCCAAGTTTGGTTTTGCCTCTAGATTTACGACCGCCCAATTCTTTATACATCGTTCGCATCTCTAGCTTGTTCGGTTTAGTGATGTGTGCTTCTTGTCTCCACTGCTCTTCTTTCAATTCACGAGGTGTCTGATAACCAGATATCGATGGTGAAGAGTATTCTGAACCACGCGAGAAACTATTGAGAGTTGGAGAGCGATCGCCACCAAACCTTAGATGGGTAACGCGCTGTGGAGGATGATGCTCGGCGTCAAACTAAATAATAATGCGACTTACCCAATTTTGTTTTGACTCTCGCTTCGTCCACTTCCCTGGAGGTAAACTATCATCATGGAAGCTTTCCCTTCTATAATGTTGAAACCACACTGATAGCACAAGTAAGGTGGAAGTCGTGCGTGAGGGGGCACAAAAGATTACCATAATTGATTGTCTGACTCCTATTCCACTTTGTTGAAACTAGGGCACATCTTGCCAGATCCTGAATTGGCAGAAAGGCAAATATTCGTTGATTGATCTCCGTAGGCAATGCCTTCAAGAGGTCGCGTCGAGACGAGAGGTGTAGAGGACCAGGTAGGGGGCGTGAAGAAGCCCCACGAACGGGAGAGGATGGGCGAGTGCGATCTGGTGTACCCGGAAGAGAAATCTAGTCAATCTGTTTAGTGATACGACGAGACAAAAGGAGATAAACTTACAACATTGACGAGATCATCGTCTGAGTCGTCTCTGTCGTCGGAAGGCTTGTCCGCAGCTGTGGATCGCAATACGCCCTGAAGCAAACTCATGAGTGCTCAAAGTTTAGAACTGGTGGATGACAAATCCATTCATTACATACGCTAAACACCTACAAATAACATCCAGACTCCCCGCGCGTACGATACAATTTCATCAGCACCCAACTTGCTCTCTCCAAATATCCGGTCAACAAATGTAATAGGAACTTCACCCACTGTATACCCAAGTGCCCTTGCTCTCACCATCATTTCCATTTGAAAGACGTAGCCCTTCGATTGGGTAACAGTGATGATGTGGCGCAGAACAGCAACTCGGTACAGCCTAAAAGTATCTTCAACATCAATCACCAGGTAATAGTGATCATTTTACTCGTACCGGAAGCTGCCCGTCAGATCACTGACTCCCGGGTTCAACACTGTATCAGCCAAAAAGTTTGCCCCTCTAGACACCAACTTGCGTCGTAAATCCCAACCATGCACGCCACCAGGTGTCGCATCAGCCAAATAAGGCGTCGACGTGGCGCGATACCGGGTCCCAGTCACAATGTCTAGATTGTGTGCCTTCTGTAGTCTGCCATTGTGATGAGTATCCGTGAATCAAGTTGAACCTGCGAGCGACCACACCGAATGAATTGAGGAATAAATTTTGGCTATGTGAGGAATGCGGGGGTTAGGAATCAAGTGCTACGAAGGAAACAAGACCAACATGATGGGAGAAATCTGCATCCATAATAATCACGAAATCTCCTGTGCAAAAATTCAATCCATGAATATATGCGGTCCTACCAGCACAATCATAAGGGACACCAAATATCGAAATTACACGTCTCGCACCCCAAACCCAGTTTCCCTGAGCGAGGCTTCAGGATCTGCCAACGACGATTAAGAAACCATTGAGAACTGTAGAGAAGTCTTGGAAGACGAACTATTTTGTCTTCTCCATATACGACTGCAAGCTGTTTGGCAATTTCCTGTGTACCATCAGGACTCGCATCATCCACAACAATTACCTCCCACGCAAGATGTCTAGGACCTTGAACATGAGTTTACTTCACGGAGAATAGATTCCAGTTGAGGTGTGAACGCACTGTTCATTGAAGACTTTTGCTAGCAACCAGACAATTACTGGAAGATTTTTTCGTTCGTTGTATGTCGGAAGGATAACGGAATATTTGTGGGTATCTGAAGTGGCAAATTGACCTTGCATATTCAAAGACGCACTGCTTTCAAAGGGGTTCATCTAACGGTGGACATGGAGATCGAAGTTGGTGAAACCACAAGTCGGCAACTCCCGAATCAAACAGACCCACACTATTACCTGCAAGATTTCCAACGTATACCGACAACAATTCTCCTCTGATTCCCTGCACGCGATATAGCATGACGGTGAGTCCTATCATACTGGTCATGCTCCCAGTTAGCCATTAGAAGCATCGCGCAGTGAGGCTAGCTGAAAGATTTACGTGTATTGGATGGATGCATTTCTCTTTCGCGGGATGTCATTCCAATAGCTTCGGGTGTTCTACGAATGGATTATGATTTCAAGAGGCTGAGACTCTGTCACCTTCCAGGAATCCAACTTCAAGCACTTCGTGGAGGTCGGGCGAGGTATGCTGGCATCTACCTCATGTTTTATACGTGGTTAATACTAACCTCCTCACAGCTGTGCTCCTGAAATCGGGACCTTGCTCAGGGAAGATTGCCATCATTGCTGAAATTATTGACCACAATCGCGTATGCCGATTCCTTTTTATGATTACTTCACTGTTCAATTCTCTTGACCGTAGGTTATTATTGACGGTCCAACGACATCAGTTCCTCGCCAATCCTTCCCTTTCAAGCATCTTACACTCACACCTCTGAAGCTCGCAAAGTTACCCCGCGGCGCCGGGACAGGCACCATTCAAAAGCAGGTCCAGAAAGAGGCCCTCGTGGAGAAGTGGGATAAGTCGAGTTGGGCGCAGAAGCGAGTGGCGATGGTCAAACGGCGATCACTGAACGACTTTGGCCGGTTTAGTGTGATGTTAGCGAAGAAGCAGCGGAGAGACGTTGTTCGAAAAACCCTCACTAAGGCGAAGAAGGCATAGACGAGCGGATGCGTTAATATTTTGAGTTGAACACTACGAGCGTACATAAGTGTGTAAGCATGACCAAAGTATTTCAACTTCTTACGGCGACGTGCCATGGATATCAGCATGAAAGATGCACAAAACATCTTTTGTCTGCCGACTCCCAGCCCACCGCTGTTTACAGCATCTGTTGAGTCTTACGATGACCATCGCTCGCACAGCACCCCTCTTATCATCGACAACGGTTCTACCACCCTGCGCTGGGGTTTCTCCACTTCATCAGCCCCTCATTCCGGCACTAATGCGGTAGCAAAGTACAAGGAGCGTCGAAATAACAAACCTCTCCTTCTTTTCGGCGAAGGCATTGATTCAGAGAGTGGTGCTAAGGGTCAAGCCAAGACGCCTTGGGAGGGCGACGTACTATTGAATTTTGATGCTTTGGTGTGTATCGGTCTACGTTGTGATACGCACTGCAGGGACAACCTCAATAATCTATCGTCGAGACGTAGGAAAATGCTCTCGATTATGCTTTCGTGAAGTTAGGAATTGACTCCCCGTCTGTAAACCACCCGATTCTTATGACTGAGAGATTGTGCACACCTTTGCATTCCCGAGCATGTGCGTTATGCTGTTTTCGTTCCGGTTATATTGACAGTTAGTAAACCAGTAACCTCGGAGCTCATGTTTGAATTGTACTCTGTGCCGTCATTGGCGTATTGTGTCGATGGAATGATGTCTTTTTATCACGACAATCTCCCGTCGGAGGCTCCTTTCGTTTCCGATGGTCTTGTTGTATCATTTAACACCGCTTCAACCTCGGTCATTCCTGTGTTGGGTGGAAAGGGCATAATGAGCCATGCAAAACGGTAGGTTGTAAAACCTCAGGTAGGAAGTTCATATTTAAGTATCCTCAGGATTCCGTGGGGCGCTTCGCAGTCGTCTGAGTATCTGCTGAAACTCATTCAACTGAAATATTCAAACTTCCCAACCCGCGTGACATCCTCCCAATCAAATGTAATCGTCCTTGACTCAACGTGGATCCAACTGATGTTTGTATTTATCACTCAGTGGATGTTACAGAACCTCTGCGAGTTTGCTATCGATTACCAGGCACTTCTTCGCAACCTGAAAGATCCACTCAAGTTGCGGGAAATTGACTGTATCGTCCAGTTCCCCTTCGCGTTACCTGTATTCGAGGAGAAAACGGAGGAAGAGCTTGTCAAGATCGCAGAGAGGAGGAAGGAACAAGGAAGAAAGCTCCAGGAATTGGCTGCGAGGACCAGGATGGACAAAGTATGTCTATATAACTCTCCACAGTATTCGGGCTTACGTGCAAAATGCAGCTTGTGCAGAAGGAGAATGACCTTCTCTACCTACTGGATCTCAGGGAAGGACGGGGACAGGATGGAAAGAGAGAGTGGATGGCATGTTGTAACCCTTTGGAAGCTTCGCTCCACTCACAATGATGTAGAAAAAATTGCAGGAAGAAGGATTCGATGACGATGGGGCATTGGACGAGACCATAAAGAAACTTACAGCCGATTTAAAAAAAGCGCGGAAAAAGGAGATGGACGTTGAGGATACTGTAGTATGATCCTTCGCCTGTGTTGCATCCTGGCCAACCCACTTCGTTTACAGGAAGAACCTTCGTTCCCGCTGGTGGACGTCCCTGATGCAGATGTTTGTCCTTCCGCTCATTCTTTCGTTTATGCTATGCATCAGTCTTTCTTCCCTTCTAGCTCGACGAAGAAGGCTTGAAAGAGAAGAAAAAGCAGAAGTTACTAAAAGCAGGTTCCGAGGCGCGAGCCCGTGCTAGGCGTGAAAAAGAGAGAGAAAGGGAAGAAAGGGAGAAAGAAGAAAAGAAGGAAGAGGAAGAAAGGGAGATGGATCTTGTCGGGTGGTCCAAAAAAATGAAACAGGAACAGGAAGTTCGTATATTTATGTTACTTTTGCTGTTGCAGATTCTCAAACTTTGCAATAGTTGCTGATGAACAGGATTAAGGAACGAGCTCGAAGGAAAGCTGCATTAGGAGATCGAAAAAGTGCTGCCGCACAGGCAAGAATGAAAAGCATCGCAAATTTGGCGGCCGACGATCGTGTGCCCAAGAAAAAGAGAAAGGGTGGTGGCGGTAAGCTAATTGCCTGCACAGTCTACTTCTGCTTGACTGAGTCACGATAGAGGATTTATTCGGGGCTGACGACGCAGATTGGGCGATTTATCGCAAGATTGTAAGCACAATCATCTCCATATTCAGGGAGGTATTCTTAATCACAAACCTCCAGAATACCGCAGCTGTGTCATCCGACGAGGAAGAAGACCTGAATCAGCTCCAAACGGTCGAACAAAAGCTGCTGAGCTACGATCCTACCTTTACTAACGAGCATACGCATGCTTCCATCATATCTCAACGTTCCGCTCTCATTTCAGGCTTCAGGCCTTTGTATAAAGAAGGAGACATAGAAGGCATGTATCCCGGCACGCGTAGTTGTACATTTGACATAGACCCCCCTATAGGCAGCATGCGAATACATCTGAATACAGAACGGTGGAGAGTGTGCGAGGCGTGGTTCTCACCAGGGATGGCAGGGGTCGATACCGCGGGACTCGGGGAAGTGATACAGAACATCCTTGCGAGGTTTCCCGATTCTGAGAAGGGACGGCTGGTCAAAGTCCGTGTTTTGGTTTGACTGCTGAGATGAGATCATCTTAACTCACATTTGTCCAATCGTGTGTTTAGAACATATTTCTAACTGGATCACCCTCCAAACTTCCAGGACTCACTGCACGTCTCCACGCAACGTTGCGTCCAATACTTCCCCCCGAGATCCCGATCAAAGTCGTGCGTGCGGCAGATGCAGCGCTAGATGCCTGGAAAGGAATGGCGGACTTCAGCACGACGCAAGAGTTCATGACAGTCGGAGTATCACGGGAAGAATACGAAGAGAACGGCGGAGAGAGGATCAAGAGATGGTGGGGAGGAAATTGGAATGGCGGGTTACTGCTTCCTTGAGGTACACACGTAAGTGAAAGCTTGGCCTGATGTAGACTTTCATTGATGTCTGCTATCCATTGCGGGTGTATTATGATATGTGACAAAAAACTAAGGGTGAGAAAAGATGTACAAAACAAAACAAATTAATGAGGATATGAAAGAGGCACCAACCGCAGGGAATAGGTGTCGAGAGTATGCAATCGAAGGCGTGCCCAGTACTAACATGCACATATATACAACAGTGGCCAATAGTTCCAAGCCGATTACTCAACAACACGGGCCCTGAGATGCTTGTGCAGTAGGCTGGTTAACTCGAACTGAGCTGTCTGTTGTGGAGATTCCCTGTGAGCCTGCTCCATCCGCTTGGGAGTCGATGAGGCGAGTCTTGATATCCCTTGAGCTCGCAACTTGAGTGGACAATAAAGTGGTGAACTCCAGCTGAAACTCACCTTGCCAGGGTGAAAAAAGCCTCTTCCACGCCTTCGTTGACCTTTGCAGAAGTCTCCATGAATTTGATGCCAAATTCACTTGCCAGCTCACGCCCTTGTTCCTCAGTTACAGCTTTCTTGTCTATCCAATCTGATTTGTTTCCAATTAAGATCTTGTTGACGCCTTCAGAGGCGTGTTGCTCGATGTTACTATGCCAACTGCGGATATCTGGATGGGTACGTGGCGTGGTAACAGAATTGAGATGTACTAGGTATAGCAACATACTGTTGAATGAACGCTCATCAGTAACATCGTATACCAACAGAATACCCATCGCCCCGCGATAGTAAGCCGTTGTTATAGTTCTAAATCGTTCCTGCCCAGCTGTGTCCCACTTCGAAATATTGTAAGTGGGTGTAGTGGCGCACAACGGATTAAAACAACGTACAATCTGTAGTTTGATTCGTTTCCCATCCAGTTCGATAGTACGAATCTTAAAGTCAATGCCGATTGTGGTGATGAACGAGGGTGTCCATGCGTCATCGCAGAAGCGCAGCAAGAGGCATGATTTTCCAACACCTGGCAGATGATCACAACTCGGTAAGAAAATTAAGGAGTAAGGGAAGCGCAAACCAGAATCGCCAATAAGAAGAAGCTGAAAAACGGTGAATATTAGCGCCTGTGGAATGAATAAGGGGGGCTACCTTGATAAGAAAGTCGTAATGAGGAGGTGGCATGTTGATTATTGATTTCAGGAGAAAGGCTCTAGGGCAACGACAACTTGACGACAAGAGGTGTTTCGACTCCGCTCATTATCATCCACGTGACATTTAGATTTCGGAGGCCTTCACACCAAGACTCGAGCAAAAAAAAATACCTGTTCAGCTGTACTCCAGATTGTGGTGAGAAATAAATCATAAATGCCACAATAATTGGTACATATTGTAATCTTCACCCATCTGCTTTACTTAGACTAGATGTACTTCCACGACATGCATGGCATTCAGGTCCTTTCCCTAGTTGTTCAGCATGTCAAATATCACAGTATATTGATAAGTTACCCTCTAGAAGTCAAAAGTATACAAGGGGACGTTCAGATGACAACCTATGCGCAGGAAGGGAAGAAAATAAATGGTAACTGAGCCAAAGGGCATTTGGAAGGCAGGTGCAGCCATGTTAATGATATGTCTGTTTGAACATCAACATAGTAGTCAGGTATGGTAATAATTTACGAGTTATTGTTGATATTTGGAAGGCAGGTGCAGCCATGTTAATGATATGTCTGTTTGAACATCAACATAGTAGTCAGGTATGGTAATAATTTACGAGTTATTGTTGATATTTCTCTTTGTAGATCCAGGCAAGTCCAATGTCACTTTGCCCTTGCGCCACCTTTAAAACAACGATACATCATCCCCAGAAAGACAACATCACAACTATAGGAGTTACTCACCGCAGCACGATACCACTTTGCTGCCTCCCTGCGATCCTTCTTGCACCCTTTCCCATTAGCAAGGCAGAAGGCAAGATTACTCTGGGCATCAGGATCCCCAAGCCGGGCTGCCACAGTGTAATAACTCTGTTCTAGATGAAATCAGCCACTCAGCAGCGTAGAACACACACACACCACGGCCATCTTCTGATCTTTAGCCACACCCCATCCCTGGAAGAAGCACTGTCCAACTTCATAGATAGCAAGGACAAGTTCTGTCTGCGGACGACGTGAGGTTAGCGAACGGTCGCAAACAGGGACACGTACCTGAACTGCATTGTAATCGATGTCCCCTCCAGTCCTGGTATATTCCAAATCTTCAACGGCACTCTCTGCGGCACGAGTGAGCCACTTGAAAGCATATTTCTCGTGCTTCTCGCATCCCCATCCATGTCTCAACGCCAGTCCCCACATTAGCATGCCGATGCCACATCCCCCACTCTCCTTAGCACTTTTTTCAAAGCATATCGCAGATTCTTTCAGCCGGTTGGCCTCGTGGTGCTGAATACCCTGCTGTAGGTAATCCTGGGGAGTTGGAGTACCCGGAATCGGGGCCGGAAGCTGAGACTGCGCAACTGGGCCAGAGAGTGAACGGACTTCGTCCGGCTCCTCCCTCGTGGGAGACGAACTGGTGCTATCAAGCTGGTAGAATGAATAGTTAGAATATAAACTAACGGGAGAGCTCATCCGTAAAGATGGTGGTCGCTTTAGCAGACTCAGGGGTGTAGTAGCTGGTGGTTGATGCGGCGCAGGGCTTAAATTATTACTTGCGGAGGTCATACGTAGAACCTGTCGGGAAGGTGGTGTATGGGATGAACTAAGTGTGTGGTGTGTGGCACTCGGGGATGGAGCGCGTCTCATATTTCGCTCCAAAACGCGGCGTTTCTGCTGCTCGTCTTGTGGAGTGGAGGATAAAAGTGGACGCACAGGCCGAGAGAAATTAGACACCGTAGGACCCATAATACACATTCTTCCCGCTCGAATATATTCAGTGGTATCAACTGGATCATTTGGTGATGACACGACGAGTGTGGGGACAGGCGCATTAGACGAAAAGAGTGGGGGTGGGTCGTGCTGCGTAGGATTTGAGTGTGGAGGGATGTCCTCCAAGTTTTGGGTGTAGTCTTCTGCATCCCTTGCAATGCGAGATGTCGTGGCAGATTGCCACGAGCGCCGCAGATCTGGCCCCGTCGCATTCGAATAAATGCTTGCATCATCATGCTGGTCAAGTTCTAGGTCCACAATTCTAGAGTCAATGGATGTCCTGGTCGAGCTAATATATGAGTGGTCGCCACTCGAAGAAGCGGTGGCTATGGAGTCCCTCGCGAAATGCCCGTGAAGCAGAGGCGAGGCAGGCGACAGTTGGTGGTGTGCTGGAGATGAAGGTGAATGGGAATTTGGATATTGTGGATGGGGGTGTTGTCCGAGGATAAGCGCCCTTCTGGCAGACGTTCGACGAACAAGAGAATCAAGAGGAGAGTGGGATTTAAGTGCAGGGGTAGCCGTCATCAGTAAGGACTCGTAATTTAGTGATCAACGGTCGTGGTCATCAACCACCATCAAAGTTAAATAACATTCTCCAACGAACAACTTGAAGATCTACAAATGAGTATTGCTAGTAGGCTTCTATAGTCCCACTCTCCTTCTCGGCGTTTGTGTTACCCGCAATCCTGCCCCTATGCCAGAATGCCTGGGCGTTCCAGGAACAATGATCTTTGAGGCACTTCCACTCGAAGTCTTAATCGCCAGTGCATCGTCTGCGGCTTGCTTCGCAGTACTAAGGAACATAAGTTCAGGTTATTCACATGATAATTTTGGCTACTCGACTTACGCTTCTCGTTGCTTGGCGATCTCCGTCTCAAGCTCAGCGCGTTTAGAGAACTCACGGTCGGCTTGACGTCGATTTCCCCGTTCATCGAAATTCTTCTCCTTCACCGAGTAGAACACAGATCCCAGTTCAGCTAGACATTACTATAAGCATCAAAAATTGGGCAGAGGATTGTCTCCGCTTACCAAGCCAGTATGCATCAATGGCTGTTACCTGCGTCATGTACTCCTTTGACGTCAGAATCAGCTCATGATATACAACATAAGTGGGAGTATCTACACGATATGATCAGCAAATGTCGTCATGATAAACCTTGACACGTACATCCAAGTCCGTACAAGGCGCTCGTTGGATGGAGATGTGTGGGGAGGCCAGATCGGATGTTAACGAATTCTCCGATACCTTTGACTCTCGCTGCCTGGTGGAAATACCCTGCAGTGATCGCTTTCCTGGCCAGCAAGGTCTGTGTCAACATAACAATGGCGTTTAACAGTACCGCCCCATACCTCAACACGTCAAAGTCGGTGCCCGCCGAGATTAGCTCCATTTTTTGGAATTTCATGATGTCTTCCAACTGCACGCGCACTTCTCGGGCCTTCCTCAGAAGTTTGGGATGCAGAAAGTGTCGCATAGCCCATTCATCGCGAAACCTGCGAACTTCGATGACCAAACATCAACGTGCACAAAAAGACGACAAACCCGTGACTCTTCCATTGATTGAAGACATTCAGCAAAGTCAGATGGTCGCTTTCAGGAACGTTGAATTTCTCCCTCGCAGCGTCGGCTTCTTCCATCCTCTCTTTAGGTCTATAAAAGACGCTTGGCACAGATAGCATCGATACAATTGTCAGCATCTCAGCAGAGCACTTGTATTCCACAGAGGCAATCAACATTTTAGCCATGGAAGGCTCCATTGGGAACTCAGACATCTTTCGACCAGTTGGCGTCAAGTCACCGACATTGTCCAATGCACCGAGCACCCAAAGCTGGTACATGGAATTTAAAATGTTTGCCTATGGCTTGATGTAAGCAAAAGAAATGAAGAGAACTGTTCATCAGACCTGAGGCGGAGGATCCATGAAATCAAATTCCAGCAAATCCTTCACCCCCAATGACTTTAACAACAACACGGTGTTGGCCAAATTCGTCCTCTGGATTTCAGGAATGGTATTTTCAAACAGTTCATTCCGGAACGCCATCTCCGTATATAAGCGGTAGCAGAACCTGGGGAAGCAAGCTGTCTAGATATATGATAGAAACCATCAATGTGGCTCACCCATTCCCCGTGCGCCCCGCGCGACCAGTCCGCTGGTTTGCATTTGCCTGACTAATAGGTGTAATCTGCAGTGCGTCCATACCAACTTTGGGGTTGTAAACTTTGAGCTTGGAGTACCCCGCATCCACGACGTAAAGAATGCCGTCGACTATATTGCAGTGGATGAGTGTGAGTCGTCAAACGAGGTTCTAGCACGGACCAGTCAACGACGTTTCAGCAATATTTGTCGCCACAATGACCTTCCGTCGACCATCACTGGTAGCGTCAAAGATTTTGGCTTGCAAGTCTGCAGGCATCTGTGAGTAGATGGGGAGCACGGCCAACGACGGAGGGTCATCCAGTTGAGACAGCCGTTCTAAATTATTGTCAAACAACTGGTAACGCTGGGGTAGTCCAAACAAACCTTGTACAACCTGGCAAGTTATTTCAATATCTTCCTGCCCTGTCATGAACACTAGGATGTCTCCTGGTGGGAGCGAAAGATGGATCTGAAGCACCTGCTTCACTGCACTATCCACGTAGTCCTCACAAGGCGATTTTGAGTGAAATATCTCTACCGGGAAGGTTCGTCCAGGAATAGTGTATGTCGGCGCATTGCCGTAAAAAGAGGAAAACTAAAGAGGTAAGGCGGTAAGACAATTCCCAGAAATTGTGAGCCTTACCTTTTCGGCATTCATCGTCGCCGACGTGACAATCAACTTCAGGTCCCTCCGACGCGATAGAACTGAACCCAGGTATTGTTAGAGGCTCGGAACAAGGATGCATAACCGACGTACCTTTACGGAGCAGGCCCATCAAAACGTCAGTACTAAGGGAACGTTCATGGGCCTCATCAAGGATGACAACGCTATATCTGTCTAAATCACCCTCGTTCAATGATTCACGTAGAAGGACACCGTCAGTCATATCTACCAAACAACGGTCAGAAGGTGCCAACATTTTTCAGGTAAAGGGCAGGCGTACATTTGATCTTCGTCTCTGCCGTTGTGCAATCTTCGAAACGAATGGCATACCCGACAGTGGAACCTAATTTACACTGCAACATGAATCTGTCAGCATATGCTTCACAAGACAAAAGTTATTCGAGCAAACCTCCATTTCCTCGCTGACACGCTTGGCTACAGACATAGCTGCCACACGCCGAGGTTGGGTGCATCCGACTAGGCCGAAAGAGCAGTATCCGTCCTCGTAGAGATATTGGGCAAGCTGGGTAGTCTTTCCCGAACCAGTCTCCCCCACTACGATAACGACTGTACGATAATGAACATTAGCCCCACAAGTCTCCGAGACTCCTTCAGGAGAGCACACCTTGGTTCTCTCGAACAACTTTCATCAATTCATCACGACAGGCGAAGGCGGGCAAATATTCCCGTTGCTCTTTCAATGTCCTGGTCCTTGCAAAGGAACTCACACCGGAGGACGTCTTCAAATGCGATGCGAACTTCGAATCACCCTTATAATCTTCCTTTTCCCCTTTCGACGTCTGTGCCTTCTTCTCTGCTTCGGCTTAAGATGATAAAGGGAAACAAAAACTATGTGAATGTCCAAATCTGACGAATAAGGATGAAACCCGGGAAAATGGTCACGCACCCTCGGCCTCAGCCTCTTCATCCTTAACACCCATAATATTACCTAGAGATGTACCACCAAGCGCAGCAAGCTTTGCGGCTGCTTTCGCTCTTTCCGCTTGTTCTCTCTTCTCTTTCACAAGAGCGCTGCCCTTCTTGGAGAACACAGCCATATCGCTGGACATATCGCGGATTGGGTTTATAGGATCAAGTTGTCTGGTGAATACGGTACGGCCATCCAAGAACGGTGGCTTGATATCGTGTACGATGACATGTACAGTCGATTCCGACTCGTCCTCAAAGTCCAAGTCGACTGTTTTCCGCGTTGCAACGCCGGACGTTAACATACGGTTGGCTTCCCACAGGTCATTGTCCGCGTTCTATGTAATGGTTCTTCATATCACGATTCAATGAAATAATCAATTTGCTTACATATTGGGCTTGTCTTGCAGATATTTTCTTCTGCTGTGGAGTAAGAATCAACCCTTCTTGACAACCATTATGCTTACCACTTGCTTTGTCTTTGTGGCAATCTCAGCGTCTTTGAGTACACTCAAATCCTCATATTGCGCCAAAGGGTTATGCTCCTCGTCTCCCGCAACACCACCCTCAGCCCCTGTGTACCAGTCCCGATCCAATTTAACTTGTTCTTCCTCCCACTCTCTGGCATCAATTCCCAATGCGCCATCATCTCCATCCGGACTACTCCCTCTTGCAACCCTTGGAGTTGGAGCATCCCATAGCCGATTCCTTGCGCCGCCCAATCCCCAACCGTCTTCACCACGCGAGCCTCGAGGAGTTGACTCCCATCCAACATTTGGAACGCGGACACTAGGTGCATCGCCTGTGTTTCGGACTGACCGTGGAGTGGAGTCCCAACCACGGGGTCCATCCCGACGTCCTTGACTCCATCCCCTGTCTCGATTTGAGCGTCTTTGGAAGTCACCTAACCCTTTTGGCGCATCACTCCAACGCTCCTTGACAGCAGTTATTCCCTCTTGAATCGACATTAGATAGACCGCCAAAAGAAAAAGAAAAAGAAAAAGAAAAAGACTTAAACTGACCTCGTTGTTTATCTCTGTTCCTCCTATGTTCTTCCAATCTCTTCCGGCTAACTTCTGACAAACCACCAGGGTGAGAAGGTGTCTCTTCACCTCGCTGCCTCAGGTTGCTGACACGAGAAGTAGGCAAACTTGGAACTATAAAATCATCAGGAATGGGGTACGAATGTTCTGAAATTCCATACTTTTAAAAACAGCTTCGTCATTGCCATCCAACTTGGGTCTCTTTCTGATTCGTTCGTTATCGTTATTCTCATAAGATGCAGCGAATCTCTTCTCCTGCGCTAGTTTATCAAGTCCCAGTAAGGAGGGTCTAGGAGTTGGAGGCTCAATCGGTTTTACCGGCTGACGGAATGTATGTCGCTAGGAATGAAAAAGGAATGAGTGAATATCGCATAATTTGGCAGAGAAATTAGTACTGTGTCCTTGCGCATAAGGCCGCCCGGCCGAGCCGGCTCAGGTTCCAGGACGTCACTATCGTGGACAGTGATGCCTTGGACTGGATGTGGAGCTATACCAGTGGACTCCTGCTTTGCGTGCAACAATATTTCTGTGTGCAGTTCTGCTAAAAACAAATCATTAAACTTTCCAAACGCTCTTGCCGCTTGAATTAACTGTCAGCGACTGTAGCAGTGGTCGGTGTCAATTAGTATAAGCCATACCTTTTGTGAAATCGTCCAAAGTGTTTGTTTTTGCAATGTCGCTGACTCTCTGAGCGAGAAGGTCGTTCGGGACGATAATGTTAAGGGCTCTAGAAAGTTTTATAGCTAACTGGTGAATGAATTCATCACTTGATGGGTCAGAAGTTGCCATGCCCAGCGTGAGGGTCCGATTCTAGGCTCTGGCAGGTCGTCAATTCGCTGTTTGGCAACGCCTTCCGGTTGTTTGGCCAACCACAGTCACACATGCTGTGCCGGAATCTGGTCTCTATCCTTGAATAGTGTGTATCCTATTCCACTTTCAATTGACACCCTTCTTCGACTAATCATACAGCATAAAGCTCGACGAGGCCGAAAATCGGGGAATCGGAGAATACTTTGATAATGGCCATTCTCGTTTTAATAACTTTATGTAAATGGCAGACTCACAAGGGACACACTAACCAGTAGCATAAGCTTGGCTCCATCTTCTGTGTCTACCGCCTAATGATTGTCTTTAAGGTTCCACGCCGTGCACAAAGCACACATGCAGACATCATTACTAGCAAGGCCAAAGATGGTCCTCTCGGGCAGCACCGTATATTATTACCACGAGGCAGGATGGTGGTGTCCAGGGGGCGTTCATCGGAGAAATCCGAGATATCAGCTGTTGAGCTACATAGGTCTAATTCACTGTGGGCATTGGCCCATAAAAGCATTGTATATAATGGAGATATATTGAATATAAATTTTACAAATGTTCTGGGTAAATTCATCTGATAAAAGTTGAATACATTCAAGATTTGTTCTGTCAAAAATTCCCCATAAATGCTCTGGATGTATTAGAAATGAATCCATCATTTGTTCACCACAAAAACTGAGGATAAATGAAAGACATTTTTAAAATTTGTCTATAATATATCTATAGGATATATTGTAAAGATATGTTGTTCTGTTTTTGGTAATCAAAACCTCCTAACCAGGCATTTGTTATGTAACCCACATTCCACATTTTCCAGACACTTGCCAAGTTGGGAGATATTGTATTACCAAATGTAGACTGCAGATCTTCACAATATATCCTGTGAATATATTGGAGACAAAATTTGAAAATGTCCTTCATTTATTCACAGTTTTTGTGGTTAACAGATT
>QMFE01045768.1:0-10819 GCA_003314665.1 Tricholoma sp. MG77 | reverse complement strand
TTTTTGGTATATTTTCAATAATTTATGTCAGCCAGGTGCAAACATAGTCACAGTGCCGCTCAGGGAGCGTCTTTTCCCAGAGAGAAGTTGTGGTCACGTCACTGTGCACCGTGCGGCCATCAGGCTCGATGTCCTCGCTGTCGTCCGACTCGACATTGTCAGGACTTCTATCGTCCACGCCACATTTACTTGCATATTCAATTCCTCTCCTTCTTCTTTCCATCCTCCTTACTTTCGCCGGCACTTTCCTCACCCTTGACCGCTCACGCTCCTTCCCGCCATCCTCATATTCTACACTTCCACTTCCTGGCGCCTTCGATTCCCAGAGGAAGAGGTTCCACTTCACCTGGTTTCTTCAAGGAGGTGTTGGAGGACTAGCAACTGGCTATGTTTTTGGTCGTAAGTTCCCTCCTTATCTCATCATCTGGTGTTGATCACAGGTCTTGCATAGTCCACTTATCTTCGTTCTTGACCCTGCTAGTACCATCAGTCTCTACCTCAGTTCCACTGTCTCCGAACGCTTTCCTTGCGGTCTGGATCTTGTCCTGTATCTTGACCACCATCCTCGGTGGACGTTATAAGTACTGTGCCCTTCTTTTCTCTTCACTTTCAGGCGGGTGAGTTTCTTGCCCTCATATTCCATTCCACTGACTCACTATCTACAGGGCACTTCTAGGTCTCGCACTTTCTGTTATTGTTCACCCACCACTTCTTTCGCGTATCGTCTTAGTTATTCTCTTCTCGGTGGCATTCCCTATTGCCATCCTCGCATTCTCCATCTCTCAATTCTCCCGATTCTTACACAAATCTCTTCGCATCGTGACGTCTTCCACTGGTGCCTTCAGCCTGATCCTCTCAATCGCCCTACTCGCACACATCCCTGCTTGGGCTGATGTCTGGGAGCGTCTTTGGGTGACGGACGGCGAGAGCTGGGGGTCTGGTAAGGAGAAGAGCCTCAGCGCAGCATTCTGCATTTTTGTAATCCTTGGGATGGGTATAGACTGGCTATTGAAAAAGTGGTTGGGAGAATGTCCTGACGAGGTTCGTACTCAACTGTTCCAAAATCCGCGTCACACTGAACTGGTCGAACAGAAATGGGACAAATATCTGGCAAAGTACACCACCAATCTCCCCAGCGATTCATCTCGCGCAGGAACATTTAAGCCTCTTCCCTCCCTGTGGGAACGTCTTTTCCATCCCAACGATAACAAAGATATTGTGTTTCCTGCCTCTCCCAAACAAGCCAGATCCAGCATATCGAAAGACGGATTTGCACTTCTCTCAGGCAACAATGATGACTACGGACAAGATCCTGTCAAAGCTCGCCAGATTCATGACCTTCCAGCATTCCACGGGTTACGCAAAACTTCTCCAGCTAAGTTTGGTCCAGAAAAGAAGGTCAAGCATAAGGCGAAGAAGGCCACCGGTGGCGGCGGACGCAAACCCATCAAGTTTGGCGGTGAACTTAGCTCTGACTCCTCTCTTTCTGATTCAGAGTTCTCGGATACGGATAAAGTTCGGCTGTGGCCGAAGCATAAAGTGTCCATGACCTCCTCTACCCCGACGTTAGTAGAGGAGCGCATACACACGCGCCCACTGCTGGATTATGACCTGAATGTTGAGTTTGCCCATCTGAAGAAGGGACGCATGAAAGCTGGAGGTTGTACTGATGGTGACCTGTCTGACTACTCTGATTATGAGGTAGACCTCGGCTTGCAACAGAAACCTGCGAGAAGAAAAGAGGAAGGAGATAATTGGAGTCCCGGCTTCATGAAACGTCATTCTCCCATCAGTACGACCTGCGGATCGTTGAATGGAAATATGAGTGGAGCTGTACCAATAGGTGCAGTCCCTGCAACTCCATCCTTAATCAAGGCCCTGGAGAGGGTGTCTGACGCACAGAGAGAAGCATTTGGAGTTGCTGGTGTAGCTGGCCTTTTGAGAGATGTACCACCTGTGAGTGGTGGCATCTATCTTTCCCCCTCCTCGCCAGCGCATAACGTGCGGGTTGACGGCTTGTCAAGGGTGGAGGAGCAGACTGCTAATAATGAGTTAGCCATCCGAGATGACCTGGAACAAAACAAGCCGGGATGGGATGACTTTTGGAGGGATGTAACGGAGAGGGCGCGGAGCCAGTAACGTCTCCACCGTTATCTCTCGGAGGAACTCCTTGGGCGGACGCCTTTTGTTAGGAAAGGTTTGTTCGTCGTGAAAGGGAGGTTGTACGATTTCATGTCTAAGTTATTCTTCATGACATCATCATGCTTGCGACGACCCATTGACGACTTCATTAATGATTTGTGTGTAGCCCACGATAATTCATGCCGTTTCTGTCATGCATTTTCTGTGTTGAAGGCCACATGTGTGGACATGGGTGAAATTTTTATTGTCTTGGGCGAGCGCTAATAAAGAAGATACTCCGGAGTGATTTCCATTCTCAGGGCATGTCAGTGGAACATAACGAGCATAACATGGTGCCAGACAGTACAGAAATAAGAAAGCAGGGGGCTAAAAACTTGTAAATGGCGCATTCTGGTCAGGTCAGGTTATGTGTACGAGCACGGTTCATGGACACGTTGACATTCCATCGCTGAGCGCTGAGTATCGGCATATGTCCACTGCGAATCCAATAAGTTGTAATTCAAGGTTGATGGTAGGTAAATGCAGCGAACGTCGTATACAGAATTCTGCACAAGATTTACTTTGAATAATCTCTGGTGAATAGACCTCAGGTTTCTTTAGATAGTGCTGACCATGTAGCAGTTTATTTCCCTTGAATGCGATCCGCGGGACGTTTGTTCTTCAGCTGGAGGAATTCTGGTCAAGATATGCAGTTCATGTGATATGATCTTCAAATATGTCACTTGGAGACAAGTTCGCAGGACTTCGACTACTGATTAAACATCCTTGATCTGACACCAGGGATGCTGGACCAAATCATTAGATGTCAGCCTGCTTGTCAACATCTTTAAGCGTGGCAGCATGAACACCAGAGAACCATAGTATTAGCCACACCAAACCCTAAACAAGCCTCGACACCGGTCATCAAAGGCCGCAGTGCTCGAGAGAGAGACCACACCTGCAGTTCATGGTCGACAAATCCATTTCAACTTCACCCCCGAGCAGCTCATAACCTTGGAGGACGACTTCTCGCTAGTTTTGCAGCGATGTTGACAGGCTCGGAGTCCGACTCCCAGTAGGCCAATAGAAATTTATTGGTCCATACACATTGCTTTATATACCGGATTGAAGATTCGATACTCGGCCCTTGCGAGTAGACAAGTTTAGGTCCAATTGATATTTTAAGAGAAGTTGCCAAAGGTGCGAGATGACGTAAGCTGATACCGGAAGTTGCCGCGCCTATTCAACTCCATGATGTTTGCGCCAACTAGAAACCTTCTGAATCCAAAATTCGAGGGCTACAAATTGGATTTGATCTCCAGGGATGATGTCGTGGCACGATATCCCCTCGAATACAAGCCAACTCAAGCTACGGTGTCGGGAAGTTCCACCTTCTCATTTCAGGAAGTTCAGAGTCGCATAACACATAACCATCTTGCTGTATGGAGTGAAACTGGTCGCGCCATTTATGTTGATTCTGATGCCAGAGTAATCGCGATAGACATTGATGCGGTAACCTTTCAGAGTGTTTTCCAAACGATTTCACTTTCTCTAATCTTCCTTTCAAAACAGGAAACGGTCCACCCTACATTCAGAGTTCTGCACGAACTCCCAGTTCCCACAACGTCAGGTGCTGTTGAAACCCTTAATCGCGAATACCCTTCGGCTGTTTTCCTTTCATCATCCTTGGCGTTCGTTGCGGACGGTTATGGCACGATGTATGTGCTACAGGTGAAGAACAGCGGCTCTTCAACGGACGTACTTGGGACATATACCCTATCGCCAATTTCAATGGAAATTCCTTTCAGGATCCATAGTGTCCACAGGCTGTCACCAACCGTTGTTATCGCCATTTTATCGTCCCGGCACTATGAAGAGAATGCAAATATGGAACCCCAGGGGCAGGAACGGGGGAAACGTCCTCCTCCTGACTTTGATGTTTGGGCTGTGAAAATTGAACTTCTATCTCTCGGGCCACGAGAAAATATCCGCCAACTGGATATCATATGGTGTCGTCGCGGACAGGACGTTCCTATCTATACATCGCATCAAGAATTCCTGAATTCATTCATTCTGATCGGAGGCACTACTTATCGGGAAGTAGATCGTCTTTCTTTGGTCTATGAACCTTCTCCGGACGATATTGCACCCATACCCCGAGCAGACGAAAATGTTGATTCACGAGCATCAGAGCAGCCCAAGCCTTTACCGTACGCATGGAGCCAAACACCTGATTCTGTCACAGTTGCAATACCACTCCCTTCAAGCACTTTAAAGTCCAACATCAAAGTTACGTTCTCTCAACGAACATTAACAGTTCACATTGACAGCGACGTACCATCCTCCGTTCCTATCCCACGTTATTCAGCGAAGCTGTTGTGGGACGGGATGTTATCGTCCACCAGTTATTGGACATGGGACCGTGAAGCAGAGCATTCTTTTGGATTGCTCACCCTTTACCTTGACAAGCAGCATGAAGGGACTAAGTGGAGCCAGGTATTTGCCTCTGCAAGCACCTCCACCGCTTCAGATTCGAGCTTCGAGATGGAAGTGCCGGAAACCCTTGATCCCTCTGAACTTTGGCACATCCGTGAGGCACTGGAAAAATACACGACATCCTTGCGCGAGGGAAATGATGCAAGCGGCCTGGGTTTAGGAAGAGGCGTACCAAGCCTCGCCGAAGGTGAGATGGATGCGGAGGTTGATGAATCTGTCGGTAGGGAAGCCTGTCTTACGTGGGTGGGAGCAGATGGATCCGTTCCTGCTTGGTGGAAGGAATCCGAGTCGATTCCTTTCCATCTCCTCGCAACGCCTATGCCGGGCAGCGACGAATCGCGTATCTCCCTCGTTGTCAAAAATAACCTCGACGGGACAGTGCACTCCCTCATTTCTGATGCTTCAGATCTTACATCTCCGGAATGGACACATACCTCTACCTTCAATGCACTGGCTTTTGTACTAGCTTCCAAGCAAGACACACGCTTCACCTACCACATCCCTGGAATCGCTGTATTTGCATTTGAAGGTGGCGTCAGAGATAGAGGTGGGAATGTGTATATTTACCGAGCTGCCCCTGCGAAGGAAAAGTGCGCAAAGCAAGCCATACTGAAAGTCGGCGATGGATACGGAGGTTCACTACTGGGAGTCGGTGCGGTAGAATGTGGCCAAGGAGCGACGGTCCTTGTCTGCTTGACAGAGGGTGAACTGATCTTACTAAAATATCCCTAGGGTGTAAGAGGATACTGTATTAATATGTACGGCTCCTACATTATACACGAGACAGATGCATGAGAGGTCGAAACGAATGTGGACTGGTCCGCAGCGGAGAATGTGTGCAGATGTACGGTGAGCTACATGGACATAATGTCAATGGAACCACAGTACAAGACCTAAATTAATGAGCAAGAGTACCCGGTGAAACTTGAAACATCGTAAGAGAAAATTTGAATGGGCTTGGAAATACATTGAATTTATATATCCGTCATGCTTTCACTAATGGATCTTCACTTGAATCTAACAACCCCTCCGCCTTGACAACTGCGAGAGGTTCGTCCCCATGGGGCTGGGAATGCAATTGTTCCACCGGAGTAGACGTGACACCATTTGGCAAAGGCTTTGGCGGCGGCGGCGCTTCTCCCTGAAGAGGAGGCTGTATCGTTGGAGATTTGGGACTGGATCCGTGGCTAGGTTCAGTGTGTGAACCGGAATTACCGGCGTCGACCATCTGCGAATCGCCGTCATCATCTTCTTTCCGGATATCTTTCTCGAATTCTTCTAGCTTGGCTTTGAGTTGCTTTGTGGGGTCAGGAGATTCGGGTCCAAGTCCTAGGGTATTGCTGGAATCCGACTGATCTGGCCCAGCTTCATCACTGTCATCGTCTTCATCGCCATCATTATTTGCAAACATTAACGTCCCACTATCGCTCATGATTCCATCAGAGCCTTGCACGAAAGAGATGCCACCGGTAGTTGAGAGGACCCTAGCAAACCCACTCAAACCAGTACCAGCTAGGAGGCCCTCAACGCTTGTGTCCTCGTTTTTTGTGTCCTCTTTTTTTGGGACCTCTTCAACTTTTTTCTCTTTTAGGGCCCGATCTCGTTCTCGAGCCTCTATGGCTGCTTGCCGTGCACGGAATGCGTTGATCCTGCTTTGTGCATAAAGGTGGGGGGGAGTGCTTGGAGTGGTATAACCATAGCTTCTCCTAACACGATCGGTTACCCATGCGTACCATTCCTCTTTGGTACGTCCATGGAGGATAGCAACAATGAGGACTGTCATGTTGTCGCAACCAATCCCTGCTCCCGATGACGTATCGGGCGCTAAACAATGGTCGAACATCATCTCACAAATCTCCGAGAGCTCTTTGCCCTCAGAGACCTGATACCGAACAAAATCAACTACCTGCTGCGAAGTTAGGCAGTCCCAGATACCTATGGCGTAAAAGATATAATGAGTTCATATAGGAGTGGAGACAGTGCAAATGCGAACCATCGCAGGCAAGGACGAAGAATTCATCTTCGTCAGACATTTGATGAATAGAGACGTCAGGATCTGAAGTTATGATTTGTTTTTCTGGTGTCAATGAATAGTTCTTCTTGAACTCAAAGTCGCCTATTGCTCGGGATAATGCGAGGTTGCCTAATGATCAGTTCAGCGAACATGGTGAGAACCTCCTAGAATAAGGCTGACCGTTGACGCGACCATATTCGACGTATCCACCAGCACCATGAATGCGTTCTTTTTCGACTGGCAATGGTAATTGAAAATATGTACTTGAGCAAAAAGACACTGTCTTACCGTAGTTCGTTGGTTTATGATCTTGACTGAGATCCTTCACTTCCCCCTTTACGCCTATGACCGATCGAGAATCCCCAGCATTGGCCTAAAAGGAACACTGAGAAACATACAAGGAGAGTTAGAACGACATACGACATAGATCTCTCCATCGGGAGTTACCAACACTGCCACTGCTGTGCAGCCAGAAGGATCTCGTGCATGAGTTGGATCTGACGATAAATAACTGTGAATTACGAGGATACGACAACAAATTTTTTGTCCACGCACTCGCCAACAGGTCTTCATCGGTACCCATAAATGCTCTTTTCAAAGCCTCCTCGTACTGTTTCTGCTGATACGCCTCCTCTGCTACTAAACGTTTATGCACATTCTGTCCAGCAAATTTTGCAACAGTGCCACCTTCAACCGAAATGTCAAATGTATACAAATGGTGGTATAACTTAGACACACCGCCATGGCCATCATACACGGCGAAAAACGTATTGGAGTTGACTTGCCCCTCGTCGAGCTCCAATACAGTGGCATGGGCATCTTCCATAGCTGATAGATGGCAGTATTAAAAAGTGGTAATGATTCAGAAAATTTCTGGTAAGTCGTCACTGTGCGTGACTCACATATTCTCCACCCTTGCATCTCTGAAACAGCGTAAAGAAACCGTGCATTCCCGCCCGAATCCGTGTGCTTTGAAGTTGCTGAAAAGAGAAAATTTGGAGGAATACTTGGAAATCCTTTACGCTTGACTGACCTGGAACAGAAAGTGTTTGTCCCTGTAGTGAAAGTTAGCACGGATGGAAGATGCGATATGGAAGCAAAGTGACCATGGCTTGTGACTGTTAGACCCAGACAACGAGGACCTAGCTGAGGCGATTCAAGAACAAAGATAGAGGAGAAAACTAAGAGAAGCTAGGCCAGGAAGCAACGAGATTGAGGACGGTGAATGGTCGTGTGGATGGCAATTTCTTCAGTTTCGAGTCAAGGCGAATACAGCTAGTACAAATCGTCTTTGTTTACTCTTGTTGTATCGATAATGCTAAAACAAGAATTACATAATCGTACCTACCCTTCTAGTCTCCACCACGAAGAAATGACTCTAGATCAAATGCGTCCCAAACACAAAAAATGATGTAAACTGCAGAAACGGTCAATCGAGGAGTACCTTTCCATCCAATTCTTTGGAGTGCCACGGGAATGCTGTATATCTTCAGCTAGAGTGAACCTGGAGTCGTGGGACGTGAAGAACCAGCAGTGTCTGTATAGTCGAGGCAAAAAATCACAAACATCGGTGTCCAGCCAAAGGATAACCGTTCGGAACAAGTAGATGAAGGTAATGCCGGCATTGGACCGTGACCGTACTACGTCACCAGCAGTACTGAGCCCAGCTACTATCGCCAATGTGACGAATACTGAGCTTGGGAATCAGTGATGACCAGGGTACTAACAAAGAATTCAGGAATCCAAGATAGGCACCTCGGGATTGAAATGGCACCAACTCCGCAAGGAAAGATTTGGCAGAAGGACTGGCACATAACCTACTAAAACCTGAAAAAAAGTGCCGAGTAGGCGGCATGCATTGATTGGCAAGAAACTCATCAGTTAAGAAGCGGCCTCCAAGGAATCTAGGCATAGTGGTGTAAGTAGCGGTAATTATGACGCCTAGACTAAATTGTTCGTAAATATAGGAGAGAGATGAGAAAGAAAGAAAAAACATACATCACAGACGTATTGCCGAAAAACGTAGAAAACCTGCGTCCGAATCTATCCGAGGGGTACGCTAGATAAATTATCCAATAAGGCACGACGAGAAGCCCACCCTAAAACTTACCAGCAGGGATAGTTCCACTGAATATGTCATGACATTGTTGAGTATGGGTGAATGGGACTAGAAGACGTACCAAGCCGATCTATATATGCAGAGTTTAATGAATCTGGGGGCCAGGGTAACTTGCACAGTGTAAATTCCAAAAACAATTCTGTAGCAAGAGATCTCACGATGTCCCCATTCCAGTACCGCTCAAACCGAAATAGTGTTGATAATGCGCCATACCGTCGATCCCACCCATGACCTATTCAATGGTAAGCTCATGAGTCCTGGAGGGACGCAGCGACACAATGTACTGTTCCATCACACCCGAACAACAACATGCCACCAAGGTGACGAGATACATCTGGAAACAAGATACGATGAGTTGTCCAATATGAAATGTGTGCTAACAGTACCTGAAATGGTGATGCCAGCTAAACCGTGCGAGGATCGACGTCCAACGTCGCCTTCAACGCAACCTGGCGCTCCTGGGGTGTTTGTGGCGAGGGTCGAGTCTTCGTATGCTCAGGCAAGGGTGCATCTTTGGCGATGGATGAGCGAAAATCATCTTTGCCGTTTGCCATGACGGGGACAGTCAGTTGAGAGAGACAGACAATCTGTATCCCTGTATGCGGTCACAAGGGCACTCAGATGATCGTGTGCTTCCACAACGGTTCATTGTACGTACTACCATCAATTTTGCAGTGTATACGTGTGATGGATTCATTCCCTGCCTTGGAAGTCACAGTGGGCCAACACAATTCGAGCATTTCCATGCGCGCCGATAACGAGCGTAAGGTGTTCTGTAAGATATTGGAAACATAATTAGCTGCAGGAAAAGCAATTTGTGGGAGAGCGCATATTGAAGTCACTTGGATGAGGCGGGACCAACCAACATGTTTGAATTTCCGTGAAAAATGTTTGACAACTAAAGCCGCAGATTCATGAGTTGCACGGATGGCATTGTCGCAGGAGGCCAAGTCCGTCGTTTCCAGTCGAGTCGTTTCAAGTTGAAGTTAGCCTTATTTGGATACGGGCCAGCAAACATCGATTCATAGACATTGTTGTGCTATAAGGCGCTGTATTATCCAATGGGAGCATATGATAAAAATCTTGACCACATGTAATACCGTCGCCATCTCTGATGCGCATACGGTGCGAGTACGGTGTTTGGTGCCATTGTGCATGTAGAATTCGTTGACGAATCCAAGAAACAAAAAAATTGAGCTCAAGAAAAAGTAGGCTTCATGCCACCCCTCGCGGTCGAATTAACTGCGAGTCGCCTCACATAAACAGTCAGAAATACGAAGTCGCCAAAAATTACCGATGCCTGGGTGCAGCCTGTGCAGGAGGTCGCAGAGTCAGAAAGTGGTGACATGTCATACCCATTCCTTCAATCAAACTTGTGAAGGGGACTTGCCAGTGAGGGCATGTATAACAGTAGATCGATAATACGGGAACGATAGGATTAAACGACACCCAATACGCCTCCCCGATTATGTCGGACAATTGAGCCATAATCCTACATTCAAGTTCAAAATTGTTGTACTTGTGGCCGCATGTTTACATACATCAATGGATGACTTTCCATAGCCGTAACTTGATTTTCTATCTTCAAACCCTATTCGACGGAGTTTAAATTCAGGGAAGATGAGTTTGGAGTTTGGATCTAGAAAACCATAAGGGGCGCTCAATTATTAAGTTCACCGAAATCAAACAACTTGTTCATCAATAAATTACTGTTTTTGGAAAGGAATTTCAATCTCCGAAACACAAAGCTTTCGTGGCTGCAACGTTGCGCTGCAACACTTTTACAGAAAGCTTTCCCACAGACAGCAAACCAACAAACCCACCGTCGAACTCGGTGTCCTACTCTGACACACGTGATGTCCAAAAAAAGGAAGTTTGTTTACAAAGACAAACTTTTTAACTTCTAAGTTTTCACTACCCATTCAGTGTGTTATTTAAAATCTTATGTATTCGGAGGAACTACACTATGATGTACATAACCCCACGAAAATGCAGGGCAAGAAGAATATTAATGGATGACTTTCCGTGGGCTTTAGGAACCTAGATAATATTTCTAAATCGTTCAAATG
>QMFE01045712.1:12264-23302 GCA_003314665.1 Tricholoma sp. MG77 | reverse complement strand
TCCATCACGACTCTCTCTGGGAGGGTCAATCTTGAGCGTAGAATGATATACGTTTGAACTGAATGGTTATAAAATACATGAAAAACTACCGAAAAATATCATTCAGACGGAGCGATTAAGATTCCCGTCACGAGCGTAAGATACTAAACACCGTGACCACTGAGCTATGATATAAAACACCACTGAGCCATGATCCTAACATATAAGTATTCGGAAACTGTACTAGGAATAGAAGCACCTTCGATAGCCATCCCGATTCTCAGTGGTCGGGACATGTATCATCTACATGTGGGGGACACCAGTGAGTGGGCGGTTTGTCGAGTGACGCACCACTAGTGGCGTTCTGAAAGTGTGTGGTAAGTTTCAACTATGAAGTGACAATGTCCCGGAGCGTTTAGCAACTCACATAGGTGCACACAAGGCCACTATACCTACATGGGGATCGCGGTCATATATTATCACTGAAGTAATTGAATAACAAGACAAACTGGCAGGTAAGTTTGAAGGACTGCACATCATGTATGAATTGCTGAAGAGGCCCGGTCAGTGAATTCGTCGGACAGGAATAAATCTATTGAGTAAGGTGTCGGGGGAGAGTGTGAGTTGGTTGAGAATTGGGAATCGGGAATAGAAACACACCTCTTTAACAACAGGAGGCCTCTGCGCCATCGCGAGAGCGGAGAGGAACACCGCCGTGAAGGGTAGCACGTACATTCTGGGTGATAGGATTCAAGTCCGCCTGTTGAGCTTCACCCCTTTTATATAACTGGAAGAACACGTAAACTCGAATTATCACATCCTGCTGTTCGGGTGAAGAGTCACCGGCTGTCCCTAATCAGCTACGTATACAATCTTCCTGTCGAAAGTGACGTTCAGCGGGTTGCATGAATGGAAGGTACTGATTCGAGGGGGACATAGACTTACTATATTCACCAATGATCTTTGGATTACATACGTACACTGGCATCCGTGCAGAGCGATTTTCGGACACAAAACCTGAAGCCTGCCTGAAGCCATGCATAGATTAACTTGTTTCATCCCTCAAGCTTCAAGCGTCATGCGGGAACGCGAATTGTGAAAAATGATCCAAGAGACCTCGACTCGGAGGTATGCGCAGGCTGCACCACGAAATAATGCCAGCTGTCACAGTAAAAAGGTCACGGAAACGATGTTCGATCCACGATGAACCTATGATCAAGCATAACCAAGATTTGCCTAGCTCATCGACGTTGCAATCAAGTTTCCGTGAAACACAGTTTCAAGTTGTAGACAAGTGACAGACGGTGATTTCATTTTACATAAACTCAGCAGCGTCACACGAAATCACGAAACGTTTTTCCTGTCTCCATTTTTCTAGTGCTAGTGAGTATTCGTTTCTAGCCTAATCCGCCCCGCGAGCAATTGCTCGCAACGGGCGAAGGGGAACTGCTGCCGTTGCGGCTACCGCCACTTGGCCTGTTACACCTGTAAGCAACTCTCAGGGTTGCCGTCTTTTCGGTGGCAGTCCTTGTGGTTCATGTCTTTGCTGCCTGTGCCGTCCGTTTGTCAGTAAGGGAAGCGGTAGGGCGGATCTGGGCGGTGAGTTGCGTACCTTGTCCCCGCTGCCTGCACTTGCAATATGGTAGGCCTATCTATAGGCATAATTGGCCGCCTTACTCCCAGGCCTCACATCCCTTTTCGATATTTGGAAGGTTACATTCCTCTCACATCGCGTTGAAATAAACGTGTCTCTGCTATATAGAGGGCTATGTGCCGGTGAGAGTTCCGTGCTGGACAGAGGCTCCGAATTTCTTACTTGGCTGTTAGCTCACATTTGAACCTTTGCACTAGCTCTTCAACGTCAAATCGTATACACCTTAAACGACATACCCTCGCTTGTTGGTATGATTGTTCATCTTCACTAGTTTTGATTGTTCACTAACTTCGCGACTTTTTTGCTGCTAAGCTTACCCCATGGAACTTGTATTTTTTTGTTCAACCCTCCCGGTCTGACCACATAAATACAGTGTTGTCCAGAGCTGTTGCATCTATGTTATCCATTCCTGTCAGTCTCCCATTTGGTGCTTATAAGCTCTTTGCTTAACGTTGATCTATTCCTAAGCTACCAAACAGGGACCCTTCATAGCCATGGTTTTCATCATTACTCACACTGGGCTTGGCACTCCTGCTTCCGACGATTCTGATGAGCCTTGTATATTGGCGTCTGGTGCTCCAATTAGTTTGACTCATAGTGGAACAATCGTGTCGTTCGCCTGTTATGTTCGTTATTGTATAAGGCAAGGAGGTGCGATTATATGAATGCCATCTATAAACCATGCTGTCGGCTTTTTTTTTGATGAGGAAAGTCATGATATTAGTTGAGCCACGCATCACTGTGACGTCGGCTTCTGAAATGAAGTGATGTCCCTCGTTACGATAAGTTTTGAAGAGATTCCTATGAAATTTAAATACATCGAAAAAACCGCTAAAAAGTGTGCCTGCGGCGCCAGCAGCTCTCTATCTCCCTTCAACCTCTTCTACCAAGGTCTCCTCTGCTTCAACGGTAGATTCCCAGCCCCCATCTTCACCTGACACGAAGCACTCGTCAGCGAAGTTTCCATGTATTGCATAAAGATCTAGAACTGCGTTGAGAGGGACGACAGGACGTCGTCATTGTCTGATCTTGCCGTCCGCCAGGCGAAGGGTTGTATGTAATACTGTCATATGAGACAACGACATGTCGTGATGATCGCATGGATATTCAGAAGAATCAGAACTGCTCATCGCTCGGGAGGACAGGGATGCCAAAGATAACTGGCACGTTAGCTGAAAGGAAATCGGTTACGACGGTAGCAGAATACCATGCACTTCAAGAAGGTTGAAGATGCAGTGTCTTCTGAGAGGTGATACTGCACACCGAACAGATCTCGCGTAGCATTATCGACGTACACACGTACGAGAACACCATGCGGCATTGACTCTTGCACGTCCAGAATGCACAGGATGTGATGAACGGAGATGAACTCCTCAACTAGACAGAATGTCACAAGTAGCCGGACGTCTGGACCACCTGTTTCGCTCAAGATTTCATTATGTGCATCTGACGTCCTGTGTTTAGGCTCCCGAAACCACCGCCCGACGCTTTCTACCTGTCCGTCTGTCAAGCATAATTTCCTCATTGTGCGAGGGTAGCCCCAGTGCATGTGTAAGTGTACTGCCAATGGTTTATGTCGGACAGCCAGAGCTTCTGGTAACTTCAGAGAGATTGAATCTGGCGAAACATGGGATAAGACACAGCAGCTGTGACGTCGAATGAATGTAGATCCTCCGGGAATGAAGGAGTTCCGAATCGCCTTTAACGGAACCAAAACACTCCGGAAGAAGCTGAAAAGTGTGCCCACCATGCATTTGGAGCCCTGTTATCGTGGATGAGTTATCAGAAACTGGTCAGTGGACTGCAGAAAGCGGGAAACGATGCCCGGTAACGTAAGACTCTTTCTCGAACTTCAGAGATGATTATCGAGATCGCCCGTTGGACCTATTAGCTCCTAGAGCCTAGACCTTGGAGGATCAGTGGAGGATCTCGGGTTCATGCCAAGTGGCATGTTGCATGTGGGAAACTTGTGGCACACTTACATAATTATAAAGTCCCATTTTTGGCTGGGCACGACAGGGCATAGCAAAGTCAATTGCAAAGAGAACGATCACCGATGCCTGCCATTAAGCCTCAAGGGCTTTAAAGCAAAAATTTGCGTACACAGCGCGGTGGCGCTAATCTGACTTCGCAAACGTGTTTGTGCAAATCATCTGGCTACAATCGACCGGATTTCTTACGAGATTGGACAACGATCGTGATGAACCGAGTGTATCAGGCATTCTTCTCCAAAAATTTTTGGCATCATCCAATAGCAGAAGGAGAAACCCAGCTGTCTTGTGCAGTCTGGACTCTGAATCTGAAGAAGTTAATGGCCCAGATTCGACAACTCAAACTTGAAATTACTAGCGACTGGGGCGGGCCGGAGGACGTGGAAGACGGGTGCCTTGGATCTGTGGAACCACAGACTAATATGGAGCCCGAAGGCACTGACGCCGAACACAATTGGTAAGAAGCAAACGCTGTGGCCGTGACCGAAAGCAGAGGAGCACATGAGATGCTTCCATGCCTCATTGCATGGGCTTTTGGGCCATACGTTCGGATCAAACACTCTTCTCAAACTCCATCCAATCTAGCGGGGCGCTAACATACGATATCTCCGACATGCGTATAAAAGATATCCCTTGGTCAATCGGAATGACCAGGTCATTTCGCCTCCCCCGTAGTCCCTCCTCTATCATCTCCTTTCTTCCATCAACGAGGTCCACCATGGTGGCCACTTCCTTCATGACATTCCTCTTCACCTTACTCGCCCTCTTCAGCTACGTCGCTTCTGCGCCAATCACCCCACGAGACGTGTTCGTCCCCCCCGTCTTATACCCTACCTCCGGTGTAGTGTGGAAAGCTGGAGAGACCCACGACGTAACCTGGTAAGTGTGCCGTGACCACCATCACCGATATAACGACATCCGAGTCTGATTGTTGCACTACTAGGGACGTTTCAAATCCTCCCGCCCAGATCACCAACAAGCTCGGAAAGATCATTCTTGCCAAAGGAGGTCTACTGATAGGCCTCAGTAAGTACAGAGCCGCTCAATAACCACATGATATTCATAAGTTATTACAGGTAACCCGCTTGCAGCCGGGTTTGACATCTTACTGGGCAGATATCAAGTTACGATCCCCACAGATACCGAATCCGGCGATGATTACTCGATCGTCGGTGAGTCTTTTCCTGTATGCCTTTCACTGACCAATACTGACATCTTGTAGTGTTTGGTGATTCTGGCAACAGTGGAGCGTATTTTACGATTACGAAATGAGGAGCGTCCCTCTGTTGGCTCATGGTTAACGATCGCATCATGATCTAACGACGTACGGATTCCGAATGGACTCGAGATGAACTCTGAAAATCTTAACCAATGAACTTTGGACATTGGGTATCAATCTTGTATCACTAGAACACTTACGAACTTTGTGACACATACGGACCTATCACGTCATGGACTATTGCCAAACTCTGTAACAGTAGCTACTACGTTATCTCAGTATAATTAGCACCGGATCCAAGTGTCGAATCTTGCTTCCAAATCACCCATTGCTCATTCTCGGACCCGATGATGTAGAACATCGGTGCTGTGCTTTTCTTGTTGGGTTATCTGTCGTTGACGACTTGGAGTGAATTTTACACTTCACTCAAAAGATTAGTTTTGTTCAAGTTTCTATACTTCCAGGGCAAACTCTCGCTTCCACCATTTGTTTCCAGTTGATAGCGAAAAGATAAATCGTAGATTGTTTTTTGAAAAACTTGTGAAAAACGCTTCCTAAAACCAATACTACTATGTGGTCCTGATCAAGTTAGGCTGACATCGGATGCTTAAGCGATGTTCCGAAAGTTGGTAGAAGTCGTACGTTATTTTTTTTACGTAAATCAGTTGTCAATTGCTCCACATTTCGAGCCAACTGTATATGTATACAGTACGGTACCGAAATCAGTCTAGATAAGTCATTGGCACGATCAAGGACCAAGGACCTAGAAAGCGCCTTCTGTACCGGATGAAGATCCAGCCCGTCTTAATTACAAATTCTCGGGTCTCAAGATCTCAAGTACTTTGACATTGATGATAAAGGTGTGGAGAAGAGATATTGGGTTCTATATGAAGGGGGAAAGTATGTACGGATTGTAGAAATCTATTTTTGTGCTTCCAAGACGATCCGAGAGAATTTACTCTTTCTGCGAATAACAGACCCGTAAAAAAAGAAAATCTTGAACGAAAAATCAGATCACATCAAACTAATGAGCAAACGTGAACAACATACGAATGGAATGGGTAGCATAGCGAGTGCGACAAGCCCGAAAAGGGTATTCGCCCATTTATAACCAAGTGTTCGAAACATTTGATCAGTAAACAGTGGCAAAATCGTTGACATCGAGTTCCCTAGAATATGTGTAAAAGAAACAGAATTTATCTTGTGCTTTACAAACTCACGCGAAAGACTTTGGCCTGCCAATGCAGATGATGCAAACGGCCCATAGCTAGAAAGAAAATATTTAAGCGATCAAGGAAAGGACAAAGGACACGCCAATACCAGTCAGCTAGATACGAAAATGTCGCCAGATAGAGAGTAAATATGCCCCACGAAAATATCTGCTAATGGATAAGTGTCGGAAAAGGATGATCATGGGACTATCATCACAGTCAATCCGATTATTTGCACGATCCAATGTATAGATGGAAATAATGACCAGGCATAGATAAGCATGCTGGAGGGAATGATAATACCAGCAAGACATGTCGTGTGTAAACGGGCCTCTGGTCCGAGTTTCGAAAAGTATTTCCTATGTGTGGTGGCCACAACATGAGGATGCGAATGCTTAGTCTTGAATGGATTTTACGAACTGATAGAGAGCCTCTTGATATATATTCGTGACAAAGCCAAGCATTGGGCCAATACTAAAAGCGGATTTAGATTTGAAAAACGGGAGCCACTATAAATGGCATGCCAGTGATACTTACACCAGGGCAAGATATGTTAAAGCGACTTGACCTATGTTAAAACCATGAAGGTCTGTAAAAACCCCTGGTATAGATCTATGAAGGGTAAAATGATAGTCAGCCGGAAGTTTGCAAGTAGGACGGTGCGGATTTGACGGACGCCAGCAGACAGAACGTAACTCCCCAGGCAAATCCGACCCAGAGCTAAAATGGATTGTCCTCTCAAGCGGGATAAGGATCAGATAGCTACGCACACTAAAACAGAATACCACTGGTTCGGTAAATAGCAATACTAGCGTGATCAGATCAGTATGTCACACGGAGGCCAACGAGTAACACACAAATTGGACGAGTACACGATATATAGATCAAGTGTTTTAGACTGTCACGCTCGTCTTCTACACGGGCGCGGTATCTTGAATTTCCCGTCTCTCGTCGTATTTTTCTGGTAATGCGGGCGAGGAGAACAGTCGATCGTGTTTCAACCATGAGTAACAGGATTAGGGTTGTATTCACTGAACACAAGCTATAAATCGTTATAGCATGAAGTGAGACCAGAAATGACTTGAACAACACACATCATCAAAATCCATTCGATCCACCTCCATCCAAGGCGCATTTCGACCCAGCCCGAGATCAACGGTCCGAGCCCTGTTCCAGAAATTGCCAACAGTGCAAAAATGGCCATTGGCAGTCCACGCCTACAGTTCAAACATGATTCCAAATCATGTCAAGGACTGCAAGTGCTTACTCGTTAGTTGACCAGATATCGGCAATGGTTCCTCCAACCATTGAGGCTGTTGTGGACCCGAAGCAGCCCTGTAAAAATCGCGCCAGGATCACTGTCTGGATATTCTTCGCCCTTAAGCGAGAAATTTTTACTCGAGCCGCCTAGTCAAAAGGTAAGTCTTACAATGCAACCATCATAAACATCAGATTGAAGCCGATCCCTGTAGCGATATAAAGAGGGCGCCGTCCAAATTCTTCACTAAAGGACGCGGTGACAAGAGGAACGATGCCAAAACCTAATGAGTATACATTAAAGCCAGTGATCGCCTGTAGACGCGAACAGTTAAGATCGCGCATCATGGACGAATCCCCCATGTTGTATCCCGACACTGTCATTGCTAATCGAGAATGAGTTGGTACTTGCTGCTAAGAACCAGCAGCTGGAAACACCGGCCATACAGGACAGGAGGGTAAACGAGGAAACCAACACCGTGATGATCCATTTTTTGTGGTTGCTGAAATTGACAGGATTCCGTTTGTCATCTGATTCGAACTCGATCTGGACCGATAGGAGATTGGTGAGTCTGTTCTACAAAGGTCGATTGCCACCAGCTCACATAAATGATATCTTCAGATGTGTGGTTTGATTTTTCTTCTGTGGTCGAAGGTGCTTGACGTTCAGGAGCAATGTATACTTGGTCATCGGGACACGTCTCCAGACGAGCCATGGCGTTGGAAGCAGTGTGGTTTTGAGACCGTGGGTCGCGTTAATCAGAGCGATGGTGCTAGGGATATAAAATCTTCAGCCCTTGATCGATTAGCTCATTTTCTTGTGGTTTTCCGTCAGAGGGCCTTGTGATCATTGAATGTGTGCATGTTTTCTGCCAGTTCAGACCATGGGACCATCCCTCGGACGGCGGCATCATTTCATTCACCCAGCTACACTGTGGTAATGTACGGCAGACAAAAGAGAGAAATCACCGCGTGGCACAGCATGGAAGAAGCCGGAACAGGGTCGGAATTCGTGTGAATGCAAGGCAAATGTGCGGCAACTTGAAGCGCTTGAGTGACATCCTCACAGACATGGGATTCGCAGTTCTGAGATTGATGGTTCGAGACATACCCTCCCGCGCAAAACACAGGGATATCCACGACCTTGCCCAGGATATGGTACCGAGATTGGCCTTGCTCCACAGGTGGGCCGCATAGTTCTCATACACTCTGCCTACGAACATTTTATGAGCGACATGCGTACGTAGCTTTAACACACGTGAAATCGTCGCACGCATATGTTCGATGCCGCTAATGACGCCGTCGCTTTAGAATCCCCACGAGGAAGGTTAGATAAGTATCAGATTATGAAAGGGATGTAACTTACCGTGCAGCTATGACAAAATGTTGTGGGGCTACGTGGGGATTCATTGGGATAGTACACAACGCTAAAGCCCGAGGTACGTACGTACGTGGACAGTCCCTTATCCCACTTATCGCGTGCTAGTTCCCCATTCAATAAGTGGGAAAACTGCCCGGGACAGCATTGAACCCCGTCGCTAGAACATGCGCCTCGTGCTCCTCTCCATACTGTGTCTTCGCCCCCTTCGGCGCTATCTTTGATATCGGGCTCTTAGAAAGGTTGGTGAGGGTAATACTTGGCCGGTTACACATTTCGGTGCTCCAACCCGTCCTTCGTCCAGATCGTCCGGAGAGCCTCGAACACGGGCATGCGCTTCGCCAGGAAGGTGCATGTGTAGGAAGTGAAAACCTGCAAAGATATATGGGTACGCTCTTCATCTTATCGTGCGTGCGTGCGCCAATGGGGTGCTGGACAATCAGGTTTGTACGCTGGAAAAGGGTGAGGTGGGAGGTTTGAAAGCCCGGGTTATTGGATCACTGGCACATCCGGGCCGCTGGCGCCTACGCTTGTCCCTTAGATCTATGCCAGATAGCCGATGTGTGGTGGCGGATGCTCATGAAACCTGAAGGAAGTATGGCTTCGAAGAAAAGCTGGAGAGAATGAGGAAGCGCAGGTGCACGCGGTGCTGTTTTTAGTGGCGAACAGTGTTCGTATCAAGCATCAAATTTCGCAACGATATAGAGTACCTTGTTCACGTGGTCGAAGCAGGTGCGGGAGTCGACGCGGGCGCCAAGATGGAAGTTTCACTGCTAGGCGCCACCCGAGACGTCTGCTTCGAAGAGTTTGGTAGAAGGGCCGAGCAAACACGGGTGGCAGCGCTGGCGTACGGGCGAGAAACCTACTCCAACAAGGAGACACCGAAAGGTTGTCTGGGTCCTTGGTAAATACTACTGAAGGCGAGAGCTTGTAGATCCACGTTCGCAATAGCCTTGAGTATCAGTTGTATATTTTTGAGATAATTGACGATTGCAGAGGTATGGATAAGAGTATGGATTGAGGACTGGACGCAAGACTCAATAGACGTCGATACCTCACATAGCGCCTGCTTCTTCATCTTCTGCGCAGCACCGAGAACGTAACTATCGGGATATGAGGCGACGAGGCACCCTAGGTGCGCGGAATAAAGGCCAGGATGCTGTCGGAAGGCATGTCCAACCAGACTGCAGCTTCCCGATTTCCTGTCATTCACCATTCTTCCCACCACTCCCACAACTAGTTGGTGACAGGATTTTGAGGCGGGAGTAGACATGGAATCTCGGAACGCCTTCTCCAGCTTATAGTTTGAGTCGCAGGGGCGGAGCATCAGAATATAGACTCATGGTATTTGCCCTGACTACGATTGGTGATTGGCAACATTACTGTACATGCATGCTGAGTATGCACGGTTTGGAGGTCATGTACGAGAGGCTAGCCAGTGAGCGTAGATGAAGCAAATGGGCCACAGCGCCAGAAAGGATTTGTTTATGTGCTTGAAGGAGAGCAACCAAACAATCAGTCGGCGAACTGTGAAAACGCCGCCAAGAAGCCAACCACCCCATATGATTGTTGCGAAAGAAGTGAACCACACGATTTGCGTTGTAAGTCCCGCGGCTGGAGGCTGGGTACAAAGGGCAGATATGATCGCGGGTGTCCCGAATGCACCAGAATGAGGCGCGAGTCGGCGGTAAGGCCAGTCGGGGAGGGAGTGGATGCGATAAGGACTAGGTTTTTGAATCCTGGTGCGTTGAAAAAAACCGCTTCCTGGTCATTAGCAAAGGAGAGGTCTGACCCTTCGGACTTGTGGTGGACGCGATCTCCTCGGGTTCCTGAGAAAGACAAGGATATTGATGAAGGTTCGAGTATCACTCATGGTCGAGTCAACTGCATTCACAAGGCCGTTTGTCACTACGAATACCTTGGTCCATCTGTCCACATCTGTTCTGTATATCCTTTCACTGTGTCTGCTGAAACCAACAAATGTTGCTGAACGTATTATTGGTCACTGTGAAACAGGGGCGTAGGATTGATAACTGTCCTGCGGCGAGGTCAGGCCTCAAATTCCTCTTGAAGTATAGCGTTCATAACCACGCCTTCTACACAAGCTTCTCGCTTGACACGACGCATTTCTCTGCGTCCCTGCGGCGACAACAACGGAATGCAGCTGCACTGGTGGGATTACGCGCTATGGATTATGTGCTGCATGCCGGGGGAACTTGCACACTGTAATGGCTTACGCCGACACCCGTTGCTCGGGCCCCGGACTTTGCTTTTCCTGTCCAACTGGGAGAAAAGAGCGTGATGACAGAGGGTGCACGCATAACGCACAAGCAAGGTAGTTGGTATGCA
>QMFE01045658.1:0-10419 GCA_003314665.1 Tricholoma sp. MG77 | reverse complement strand
AAGTATCGACCAACAGCTTCAGCAGATTCATCTCCTTGACCCTTCATCTTCTTCGGAAAACCTTGAGCAGCTCGGACCTGTCATAAAGCAAATACACAGCAACCGCCAACAAGAGGCTTTCCTTCGCAGTGTACAGGGCCTTGTTGAAGCCAAGGATGCTGAGATAGAAAAGATATGTGGGGACAACTATCAAGACTTCATCTCTTCGGTGTCAACACTGTTCACGGTCAAGTCATACACGGACAAGATGAAGGAGAATATTTCTTCACTTGACAACAGCGTATCACAGCTTGGGAGGGGTCTGGTCGAGAAGAAACGGAATCTCCTGCAGACCAAGAAGACGGCGGCTAATCTTGATGAGGCTATCGATACGTTACACGCGTGTCTCCGCGTTCTCGACGTCGTGAATCGTGTTGGCGAAATGGTAAAGCAAGGGAAATACTGGAGCGCGTTGAGGGTCCGTTGTCTATATCATATGTCAAGTACAATCTCTCAATGCAATATATCATTCTTTGCAGTCGCTAGAAGACGTCCAGAGCATGCCACACACGTCACTATCGCAGACGCCGTTTTTTCAGCATCTTCTATCATCTTTACCTTCCTTGCGTGGACAAATCAAAGACGCCGTTACTGCATCCATGAAACAATGGCTCCTTGAAATTCGAAATGTGAGTACTGAAGTGGGGAAATTGGCCACAGAAGCGATGGAAGCCAGGATGCGACGGTGGAGGACGCGTCGAGAAAAAGACCCTCTTCTACGGATGAGTCGTGTTGGAAGTGCTGTAGAAATGATCACTTATGAAAAGACAGAATGTAGGTCCTCTAGTTCTAATCCTTGAACAGCCCTAACCACCGCTCCGGATAGTCAATGTGTTCGAAAACGACACCCTACGTGTGGACTTCAAACCCTTGTATGAGTGCATACACATTTATACGGCCCTCGAGTCCCTGGATGAATTGCAAAAATCTTATCAAGCCGATAGAAAGGTGAGCATCTTCCCTTTGGTTAATCACTCCACTCAGTTAGGCATATAGGCACAATCAGATCTTATTCTCCCTACGCCCCTCCCGTTGTCGTCTCTTCCCTCGCTCACCCAAGAAATATCGGGGTTCTTCATTGTCGAGAAGCACGTACTAGCTACAACAACCAATTTTCGGTCAGAGCGTGATGTAGAGGAACTATGGGATGCCCTCGTTGTGGGCCTCGCCGCAGCCATAACAAGTTCACTTCGCACAGAGACAGACCCAGAGATATTTCTCAAAGTAAAAGAATGCTTGCTTGGCTCAATTGTAACTCTGGAGGTCTGATGATTTCTGGCATCAATGTTAACCTTGATAACCGAGATTTCAGGCATTCTCCTACACAACGCACTCCTTACATTCCTTCATTCTTTTGTTATTCGAGAAATATGTGAAACTCCTGGTGGCTCAGTTTGGTCGACGTTTCGAGAATGTAGGGTTTTCCTTGTACTCGAAGACCACCCGATAACCTGACATATCACCTTAGATCGTACATGAAGATGATCATTTGCCCATGTACATGCAAACTGCGAATGAAATAAATAGCGTGCTGGACGGGGTTTGGGTCAACGACGCTGAACGGGCTGAACTTCACCAGTATGGGTACTTGCTTGCTTGTGTTACCGTGACTCATTCTCGATAGAATGGCGCTACCACATTCCCTTCCTTGGTCACAGACATTCTATTCGAGTTGCCAGGACGTAAGCTTGATGGTTCTTTTTCAGTTCTACTTAACATCTTGGTCAGATTCGAGGATTTATACAAAAGTTTTACACTTTTATTGAAGGAGTATCTCAACACCATCGGAACATCGATGAACTCTTGAGTAAAGTAAGCCTTCTAGATTTGCCTGCGCTGCCTTCATTAATACATGGTATCCCGCAGTCGTTAGATGACCTCCTTACGGGCCACATCAGCGAGGCAATTGGCCGGCGACTTGCAGGAACATCAACCCTCACGCAAATTGCTCAAATTGTCACCAACTTGGAACACTTCCAGGCCGCATGTACTGAATTAGAACGTTCGCTCACCAACCTTCGGTACGTTATGATCTGTCTCGCTGGCGGTCCGTTCTCATTTGTTCCATCCCAAGATCCACTCAACGAGGTGGTACCATTAGGCTCACTGCAGCTGCTTCGTTCGAAGCGACATTGTCTCGCTCCCTTGAGCGGATTACCGGTCTCATCTCTTCCAAACTCGATCAGTTCTTCGAGCTTTCCGAATATCAATGGACTCCACAAACACGGGAAGATGCTCCTAGCATGTACCTTTATGAATTGGTCAACTGGTTGACCACGGTTGTGGATTCGCTTATTATCAAAGAGACTTACAAAGACGAAGCCTACAAAGGGGCCCTCGAGTACATTGCAGAGTGCTTGATGGTATGTGTTCTCAACTACAACTCAAGAACCACCATAGTGACGAAGCCTCTCTGTAGAATTTCTTGACGGGCAGGGACATTGTGATGATGAACGAAAATGCCATATCAAATATTCTAATAGACGTCGATTTCCTGGAGGAGGAACTCAAGCGCATTGGACGACCACACCTAACGTCAGTGTTCACGGAGCTCCGCCTGGTAAGTCATATCAGTGCGATCAACTAGTTCTGACCTACTGCAGACAACGTCGATCCCCCTGACGGACACGGTACATGAATACCTTGTTCCCGCTATGCGACACTCGTCGTACAGCATTGTCAAACACAAGCGTCTACAAGCGCTTCTTGAGAAGTTGTCAAAGTGCGGCGCACTGAAACGAGATTCCGCAGTGCGAGAGTTGGCTGAGAAACGTAGGAAGCAAGCTGATGCTGTCGGCCGACTATTTCCTGGCGAGGGGCGTTGAACTCAACAGTGACATATATATTTGGGAAGGGCCCGAGGATGTTCGCTAGAACAAGGTGGGCATTCTGACTTAGAGAAACTTTTGAGATGTACAAGCCATTGTGAGGGAGTTGCTCAATTAATCAACATTCAATTCAACACTGAAAATTCTCATCAATTTCGTGACTACAAAGTCTGGACTGCACATGACTTCCAACTGACAATGTTCAACTCGTCTAAAAAGCATTTTTTGGGAAATCCCCCATGGTCATGTCCGTATACACGATTCACATTATGGAGCAGAAGATGCTGGAGATATGAATGAATGGAAAAGAGCGAGTAGAAAAACTTCGGCGCAGACAGGTTCCGGGATCATGAAAGAATCGTGTAACACTAGTGAAGTACGTAGAGACTAAAGGTCATTACACCCGACGTTTGATGTTTGCGCTCAACCACTCCAGACCTTCGTACAAACCATCCCCAGACGTTGCACATGCAGCCTAGCATGTCATGTCAGCACATTATGAAAACAAAGTAAAGCCAATGTGCTCACCTGAATATACCAAGTTCTCTGCCGCAGTCCATGCAGTCCAAGTTTATCTGTGATCTCTGCAGCGTTCATCGCATTCGGCAAGTCCTGCTTGTTGGCGAAAACGAGGAGAAGAGCATCACGAAGTTCGTCTTCGTTGAGCATCCGTTGGAGTTCTTCCCGAGCCTCAGAAACACGTTCCCGATCATTCGAATCGACCACGAAAATGATGCCCTGAGTATTTTGGAAGTCTGAAACACTCGAGAGGTAAGCAAGATATTGGCTCTCTTAGGAGTATTACTCACAATGCCTCCAGAGAGGACGAATCTTGTCTTGACCTCCGACGTCCCATACAGTGAATGAGATGTTCTTGTATTCGACGGTCTCAACATTGAAACCTTCGAGCAGCGTGAGCGTCCGGGTCAATTAAAGCAAGCTGCTGTACACACCAATTGTTGGGATAGTCGTGACGATCTCGCCAAGTTTCAACTTGTACAAAATGGTAGTCTTACCGGCAGCATCCAGACCGACCTGTAACCACAGGATGAGGCGCATTTCTCAAGGAGAAAACAAAGCAGCAGACCATTAGTATCCCTATTGGAAAAAGAAGACACTATGATTCAGCGGCTCCCGTTGATCGATAAGTGATACGCACGCATTTCCTTTTTGCCAAAGAGGCCGGAAAGCAAACGAGAAACGGAAAGACCCATTGTTGAGAGTGTGGATAACAAGGAAGATGAGAAAGTGGAAGTTGTGTGAAGGGGACAATCGGAGGTTGGTGATGTTACGTGTGACAGTCTGGAATTTAGAATCCCGCTTCTACTTATAAAGGCGCCAACACAGCAAATTTTCTGAGCCTTAACTTGAGGGAGACGACACGTATTATGACGTGGTTCTTAGCGTCTACGTACTTGAGCAATGACTACGTATCACACCATCCACATTTCTTCCTTGATCCACTACACCTGGCCGACGTGCGAGGCCATCCTGAGAGCCTGAGTTTCGCGTTAACATCGCAAAGTCAATACTCCAACCATTGTCGATGCTTGACCTCGATAGACACCCTTACTGTGAAAATTTGGATCAGTTCTATGTGATCAAACCACGACGTGGAAGAAGAAAAATTAATGTGTGTATAAAAGGATATCTAGTGTAGTGCGCATTACAAAGGACGCCAGGTACCAAGCAAAGCAGAAGAAAATTAAAAGGCACATTAGTAGCATGATTTAATAAGGGTATCGTGCGTAAACTAACAAAGGCGCATTATAAAGAAAAACACGATACTCATCGTAAGCCTGAAGCTTTCAATTGGCGATCGAGTTGCACTCTCCAGTTCGCGTAGATGCCATTAGAAGGAGACGGCGCGTACTGACAAAGTTCGAACAGAACCAGCTGTTCTTGGAAACCTGGATTCGGCCAAATCTGATCTCTAGCTGTGGCTGGTAAGTCGCTTGTGCGAAGAAAGGTGAGTATCCTCCTACCAGATCGTACAACTTGTAACGCTTGAGTAGCGTTGAGACGACGTGTCCACATCACTTCACAGACATTTTCTTGGACTCTTGCCATACGTAAGATACGAAGGATGACTCACAATAAGCAGCCACGACCGTCGCGCTTCGAGAAATACCCTGAACACAATGTACTAATACGTTTCCTCCGTCCCGAAGAGCCTGGTCAATAAACCGGCACGCGTCAGGAAGATGTATCAGCAGATCTTCATAGTCCACATCGTCCACGGCGATACGCTTGTGGGAGACACCTGATGCGGATAATTCCGCAGGAATATGGTCCGGGCATACCGACAGTATATGGGTGATGCGCCGCTCAGTCAAGGATCGAGACGAGCGAGCAGCGAGGATGCTATCATAAAAAATCATCAAAGCTGTAAATGGGGGAAACGAAACCAATGGGGCACTAACTTTCCTAAAAATAATCTGTTCTCGATGACAGCGTCGACGTTTCTCCAGCCCATCTTATCAGGGATGCTCTAAATGACTCGACTCGAACGTCTTGGGCTTTCCATAATTCCAAGTTTGAACGGTTGTTCTTGTACTTCACTGGAACGGGGCTGGCGAGCTCCCGACGAACCGACTCCTTTGCGCCATGGTGTTCTAGAGAGCAGTAATCTCTGAAAAATCCAGGTAATGCAGTGTTAGGTACGCGGAGGTGACGTTAATCTGTGGCGATGCACACGTGGACCATCAAGCCTATAAATTAACAAGGACAAACAACGAAAAACACTGCTGTCGCCTCTCTGAGCGCTTCACTCTGCTTCCCTCCAACATCGTTCCCCTTCTGGAAATCCGCCGGGACACACCCATCTCCTGTGGCGATGCAATTACCATCCCCGCTAGGACAGGATCACGCATTCCATTCCTGACATGACCTGTATCCTCTCGGTTTACTAGGTACCCGGATGGCGGCCTTCTTACTTACAGATGTTCACTATCACTCTTTCTCACAACTTGATCATAAAACTTGCAACGTGGTGTCGGGACGAAAGATATTCACTAAAGCAGTTCAATTCGCATAACTCAAGGCATTCGAAATTGTGTATAGGTTTTCTTGTGATAGGCGGAATGTCAGACAGAATGAATATCACATACTGACTCATTCGCATCATTCCTTCGCCAAACAGACCGCATCCATCATTGCATGCCCTACACGCCTATTTCATTCCAAGTCGAATTGTTAGACTACAGGCTGTACACACGACGGAACTCAACGTGATGGCGGCGTGGTGGGTCGTTACGTAATCAGAACAGTAGAATTAGAACACCACTCACGATTTAAAAGTAGCGCCACGGAAGTCTCATGCTACTTGTAACCTCAATCTGTACATCTGAAGCATGCCAATTACCATAGAATGGCCTTCCTCAGTGAGTTCCACGTTATCGTACAAATGGTCTCTAATCTTGCCTCCAGTTTAGAAAGGATGGTTCCCGACGGAGACCGCCACCTTCAACGATGCACGGGTGGCTCGCCAAAATGAGAGGAACTCTGCTTGGAGATGAGGAATTGAGAAGTAAGGTGGGAGAACAACTTATCAGCAGCGATCTCATCCCGATGCTGTATGACAGGGTATGCAAGAAATGCGGGATGCCCGTGCTGCACGACAGCGTAACAGGGCAAGGAAGAGGCAGGCCAAGGGTGGCCGCACCCTATTGAGCCTTTTCTGGGCACGCAAGCAGACTTTGCAGCCCCCGATGCGAAGGAGAACTACTCGACGTAGTCAAGGACAAAGGCCAAGCCGACATCATCATCCTACACGACCACCACATCCCTCACGGAAGGCATCTGGGGCATCCGGAGCATCCGGCGGACTACGGAGACCTACTGCCGCTACGAGACGAGATTCATCCCGTCCGCATATCCATCCGGCTAGAAGAGGGAGCGGTCATTAATTGACATGATATTTCAACACCTGCGTATTATTGGATTCTGCTGTAACCTATACTGTATTATATTTTTCCTGTAGGGGTGATATTTATTATTAGGGCACATCTATAATCGGCCTTCGGTCAGGAAGTACTTATTGTACGAATCCGTGATCTAGGATCACCCCTAGTCGATCAACCAGGCCGTTATCCGAATGTCTTCCGAAGTTGTTTGCTATCATACATATGCACACCTGCTTAGTCACTACCTCTTTTGGATAGTGGCCGAATTGGCTGGGGAATTCAAGTTTTTCCCCTAGAATAGAGCATATTTGCAACCACCAAACTGACGTTTCATCAAAAAATTGGTACAGCCACTCCAGAAATTCACACGCACCAAAACGAGTAAGAGCATGAAATCAACACAAGTTGCATGCTGCCTACAAGTTCCCCTGCCATATGTTATTATTAGTTCCTCACAGTATATAGAATCTTTGAGTACTTTATAAGTATTGCGTGCCAATTTTCCACCAGAAATATGTTGCGGGAGGAGACTGGAGAGCAACATCTCGGGCAAGTCCGGGGTGCCAAATGTGGTCAAGAAAAATTTGGGCCCCATCATCAAAAATTTGAACCCAGCTGCAAATATGCTCTAATGTGGTCCAATTGTTTCTTTTACAGCCTGTTTAGCACTTATGCCATGCCCAACGAAGATACGGTCCTACCAAATATTGTTTGTCAGTTCTGACAAACACTCTGGTAGATTTAATCCTCTTGTGAAATGGAGCATTTTGTACCAGAGGAATAAAGAATAAGGGTTTTTGTTTGGCTATTTCCGTTGTGCAAAAGTGGCGGTAACTAGGTGTTGTGCACCACAGGTGCCTGGAATCTGCATCTTATGAACATGCTTAAGAAATGTCGCGGATGATAAAACTCGGCCGAGTGCTTATATGTAGGACCTCTTTGAGTGGTGATTCGCCATTCTCACACTGGCATACCTCACATGGGCGGTAGGCAGGAACGTACCCGATACCCCACCATTGATTTGCCTTCCGACGCTCGCAGGTTACACCGATTACATCTGATTCTGAGGTACAAGCTATCCGATTATCAGTCTTGATACGAACAGCAAATTGCAAACTCAAACGTATCATTAGACAACCGCATTAGATTCGGTCGTCATTGTCACATCTACTACTTGAGGATTTTTCTTCTTTTTCTTCCGCCTCTTTCTCTTCTTCTTTGGACTGGGAGTAGCGGGTGCTTCTGGTCCCGCTTCTTGGTCAGAATTATCATCACTGGAAGGGGGATCCAGATTTAACACGGGATGCTTGAGGATGTCAGCAGGTTGGAACGACAATGAGCGAAGTTGTGCATTCGGTGACCGTGGCAGAAAGTCTTTCGCTATTAGAAACAATGCGTAAATGGGACCAGGGTAATCTCGTGGAGATAGGTGCTTGCCTGGAGCCTCGTCATGTGTATTGTGATTCGTCCAATCAGTAGCATTCGGTGAATTGGAGCAGGCGGGTTCGACAGGGGGAGCTTGGATTTCGTTGACTGACTGCATGGCTGAAGGGTTGTGTTTCAGAGACGAGACTGCGGCACCTTGGGCGTCAGTTACATCCGTTTCAGTTACCATTCCCAACACTTCGGCCAGTTCAGACATTTCGGCGTCGGACGGACCTGGTACAGGCGGCGCGGACGTGCTGCTAGTGCTTTCGCTGGGCGCCATCCGCCTTTTGCCTTTCTTCTTTCCATCACCATCCCTAGACTGATCCAACCTGACCTTTTTCTTAATAGCTCCAGCTCTACTTTCCTCGTCGCTGCATTCCGCCTTGCCCTTTGTTACATCTTCATCGTCGTCTCTCGATCGCTTCGTGCCCTTCCCCGTAAGATGACCTTTCAGTCGTGCTGCTTCGCGGGTTAAACTCCGGGTCTCAGGGATAGGTGCTCCAACTCCAAGCCTAGATGGGTACAGTCAGCGAGGGAAACCGCAGGACGAGGAGAGAGCTACCTAGGGGGACGTCGCATGTACTCCTTTAGTTCAGTCTCCACGTCCCTATTCCTGTTAGATAGTTTGCGAGGTTGTTTTATCCATGAAGACACCAAGTGCTGTGCAAATGACATTGACAAGTCAATCTGAGCCTGCAGAGTTTCTGTGTCAATTTCATCCTCGTCAGTATTGCGGTTGTCCATTAATATGAAGCTACGCCAGCGAGAATGTTTTTTTTATGCGTTGTACGCAAAAGATAGATGGTGGTTGCATGATGATCGATGATCGATGATTGTCTTGACACAAACTGAACCCACACTTGCCAACAACTACCACGAAACACACTGTCGTACCTATTACGCCATTCATCATGATACCGTTCAAGCGTAAAAGAGACGAGTTTGAAGATTCAGACGATGAGGAGCCATCATTCGGCAGGCAGATTCTTCCTGTCGCAAACCTTCCGGAGGACTTCAACGATGAACCTAGTGATGGGATGCAATATCTATTCACTGTTCGGTATGATATGCCTTTTCTCCTGTTAAACCTATGATGTACATTGAATGTCACAGACGTGATGCTCGATATCTTCCACATGTAACCCGAGTTACAAATCCGTTCGAGAAAGAGGAGCTCAATCCAGTCCAAGATAATCGAATCATTCCGGGCCATATAATCCTGCCGTCTGAAGAATGGCGTATGCTTCTTGTTACTCGGTTCAGGAATTTCCGGCAGGTAAGTAACCGAGGGAATAACGACTATGCCCTCATTCTCATAATGCTTTGTAGAATATGAACCAACCGACCACCCATATTCAGTTAAATCCCGAAACAGAACACCATAGGATCATGCCTGAGAAGAAAGAGAGAGATTTATGGTGGGCATATCTAGCTGGAAAGCCAGAATCAGACTGGAACCCTCCCAAAAAGCCCAAACCGAAACCGAAACCGAAATCTTCCAAGCACCGAAAAGGGATGCATGATTTTGTTGATGACGCAGGATCCTACGAATGCCCTCAGCAAGGGCCGTTGCAGTTCGATGAAGGTGAGGTATTGAGGGTAGAGCCAGGGGAATCACTACCCACACCAACATCCTCGCCTGAGCCTTCGGAAGCCTCAACTTCAAGGATGGATCAGCGTGTCGGTCCTTTCTCAATGGTCTCAGACGTCTTATCCCAGCGACCTACGGTTTTGAAACCAAGGGAACCAATGCCACGTCTGCTGAAATACGTTGACCAGGTAAGAAATGTTCATTATTCGTCCTGCAGTAATAATCATGTGTCTTACTAGAAAATGGCCATCCATCTTCTTATGTATTTCGCTCACTGGATCAACCTATATCTCCAACAACCTGACCCCGCTGCACGTCCCCTTGAATCACATGCACGATGGATGTTTGTTCTCCTGTCAAAAGTCGAAGATCATATATCCGCTGATGACATGAGCTTGTTGCGAAATCTGGCGCGGGCTTGCCTTGGGCTGCTCCAAGAATTGATCAAGAAACGAACCTCATCAGTAAAGTTGGAAGATTCCGCTGGTCCAAATGCAGAGGGAGATGATCAAGACACCATGAGCGAGCGGGCCTGTTGGATCATTGTTTGTACTATTGTGGGCGTTTGGGCTCAGAGAGATCTTTGGACGGACGCGGAAGACATGCTGAAGACGCTCTGAATGCATGA
>QMFE01045648.1:0-12247 GCA_003314665.1 Tricholoma sp. MG77 | reverse complement strand
GCTGTGCTGACAGCTATGGGAAAGGCTGTCAGAGATAGCACATTCGAACATAAGGCATGACTCACATTTTGATGTGACATAGCCACTTCATCTTTGAATTGATCTACTTCTTCAGGGCTAATCCACCTAGCCAACATTGATGTGCGATCATCTGTTCAAGTAGTTCCCACATGAAAGGTGCTGTCCACAAGTTTGAGCGAATTATTCCCATCTATCACTGCCAGCAAGGAATACCTCATTGGAGGCTTGTCTTTCAGCTTGTAAAGGCACAGGGGGCAGACATGACGTGTTTTCCAGACCTCATCACGGTGCAGTGCTTGCTGTATGCACCCATCCACAGCTCGTATAATTTCAAGGTAGCAGTCGTATGCGCTGCTTAGCTGCTCTGTAAGATGAGATTTTCGGGTGATCTAGACCAGAGAATTTATGAGTTGTAACATGACAAGAAAGGGGACATTTACCTGATGCAGGTGTGCTAAACTTGCAGATAGAGCATGAAAGCTAAACCATGGACAGACACGGTGGAGTTGATGATAGATCTCAAAATAGCTTAAATGAGAATGCGATCACCGGCTTGTCAGGAGTTACACCAATGAATCCATGATGCGCAAGGGTCTCATTAGTGTACCATGTATCAGGAGCATGCAAAAAGACATGTGTGGTATGTTCTTTCAAGCAGAATGTAAGCTTGCAGCTTTCCCAGATGTTGTACAGACATACCGTAAAAATCAAGAGTCTTTATTGTCCAGGATGACTCAGCATTATTCAATGGCAGGGCCGAAGAAACATCAAGGTCATCCTGCAGTGGGCTGACTGGCTGCGGTTGGGCATTTGTCTTGGTTGTACTATCATCATTCTGCTGAGCGAGGTATGCTTTGACCAAGAAAGGCAACTGCTGTCGCTATGCATGTATATGTAGCTGTATTCGATCCATTTGTGTACGTGGATCACCTCATGTTCTACAGACATTGAAAATTATTGCTAGGCAAAATAAGATGAGACACACCTTGAATGGATGCTATCAACAATGTCTTGGATGATGACCTCCCCTCCAGCGTGACTATGGAACATCCCTTCTTCTCCTGGAGGCAATCTGTACAAACCAGCATCACCACTTTCTATGTCTTTCCATTCACATTCTCCTTGATTGTGCTCACCTTCTGTATTGTCGACATCCATATCTACATTTAAGAGCTCCTCCTGGCTAGCAAAACTGAGTGCTATAGTGAGAATAGAAATAAGCCATCGCTGATAAATGTTATGTGAACATACCTGAAAGTTGATTGTACCATTCTTTTTGTTCTTTGCGAAGCTGAGCCGCCGACTTGTTGAGCCGGACAATCACACTAGCCTTGGCATTTCGGTGGTGATTTCCATACTGTATCTTGACACCGCTTGATAATCCATTCGATGGCATAGATGGGCACCAAGACTGCAATTGTAAGTTGAGATCAAGTTAGTGAAACGTACCGCTGATGGCTACTACGTGACATAGTAACTTTACCTAATAAGAAAGTAGACTCTACAGATGGTAAAAGCGAGAGAGAGACTGTACAAGGAGAAGACGGGGGAGTAATAGGGAGCAGGGAACAAAGATGAGAGTAGTAAGCACATCAGATATGAGGATAAGTAGGGCTGGAGTAATGTGGTGATAGACGCTGATGCACAGGCCAAAGCGCAGCCAAGAGTGAGGAAAGGCAGGAGTAATGTGGTAATGGACACTGATGCATGTGCCCGACATGTAGCCAAACAATGAGGCACATGGGGAGCACGGGGAGGAATGGCTAGGAGTATAACAGTGATGGGCGCTGACACATGGACCAGAAGCATAGCCAAACACCGACAGGAATTGGGAGGGGAACGGGGAGTAGGGAGAAATGATGGGAATGATGTGATGAGCACTGCCACACAGACCCGAAGTAGCCGAACAACGACAGAAACAGGGAGCTGGGAGGAATGATGACAGTGATGGCAATGGGCACTGATGGACGGGTGCCAATAGCCGAACAACAGGCAAGGGAGGGAAGGTGGAGGGTGACAGCGATGAACCAGATGATGGAACCAAATAGTGTGTATGTACCTGACAACAACAGTGCCTGACAATACAAGGAGGGCGGGATCAGCAGGGTGAGGAAGGTGGGGATGGGCTGCGCGCCGACTACATACCTTTTTCTTCAAAGTCAGCAATATTGGTAGGTTATATCAGCAGGTAAGAGAAATCAATATATTTACCACACATTGGTGGGCATGACGTGATGGGATCATGTCAACTAACTAGTGAGGTTTTGTGGGAAGGTTAGGTGAGCTTGGAGCCACGAGCCATTGAGCCGAGCTGCTATTTTGGGCTAGCCAATCTGGTAAATCGGCTTGAGGCTATAACCAGCTCAGCTTTTAGATTGGGCAGCTCTGAGCGGCTCTGAGTGGCTTAGCCGTCCAAATATAGCAAGCCTCATTGTTGATTTTGCATGTTGCTATCATGCTGGCCGCTTGTCATGCGTTGCCTCAACTCCCCCTCTTCATCCACTGCCTTTTCTTTCATTTTCTACTACTACCCATTGTCGTTGTCAATAGCTACCACCCATCCACCCTGCAAGCAGACACTCACAGCGGTGGTGGTGGTGCTCATCACTGTTGTTGTCACCCGGTGTCAGCATTCCACCCACAGTCCACCCCACAAGCAGTTGCTCAAGGAGCTGGATGTGGGTGGTGTGTTGTCTGCTGTGCACTCACAATCCACCCTACAAGCAGTGGCTCATAGGCATGGAGAATGTGTGTGAGGTGTCACGCTGTACTGCCAGAAGATTACATTGTTAGTGATGCAGCAACAGTTGAGGCATCGAGAGGCACTTACCTTGCAGGTATCCCACTTCACAGGTCTCCTGGCACCCCTCTACCGCCTGTAACCTAGGCCCTTCTCCATCTCCATAGTTTATATCCTAAATAAAGATTAGGAGAGAAAATGAGAAAGAAAACAAAAAAAAGTACCAGGAGCACAAACAACGGTTACTGTCATTTGCGCCTGCCTTGTCTCCAAGATCATCATTTGGGGATGTTGCCAGCTCCTGTAAGCATGTGGACGGGTGTCGGAGTGGTGGCAGCCGAGGTTGATGGAGTGTCCTTAGGTGTGAGGGAGGGCAGAGATAGGGGTGATTAGTTGAGCTGATCATGAGAATCAGAGGGCAAAAACACCCTTACCTTCATGCTACAAGGATCCCACATCCTGGAGAGTAGTAGAGGGCAAAAGAAAAACACAGTAAATGAAGAGGGGGGAGTGGAGGCAAGGCAAGACAAGTGGCCAGTGCGATAGCAACACCCAAAGTCAACAATAACTGAGGCATGCTATATTTGGATGGCTAAGCCACTCAGGAGCCAAGCAAATCGGCTCAGCTCCTGAGCCAGAGCCACCTAATTGGCTTAGCTGCTTGAGCTGAGCCATGAGCGGACCGAGCCGAGCTGTGGCAACACTAGTTTGGCTACAGCCCTATCATGGGCAACTGGTAGTAGTAGAGATTCCTTTAATCCAACATCTAAGAATTACCCCAGTATACTTGCTTTATAGCATTGACTTCTGTCATTACATAGTCTTTATAGACTCCCTGTGCCCTTTGTGGCCCCAGGTGCCTTTGTGCCCTCTGTGTTTCCTCATCGCTGGAGTGGTGGAGGTTGATTATAGTCATGGGGCACTGGTGCATATCGTCCTTCAAACTGCTGATCAAACTGGGGCTGGTGAACATTGTGTGGGTGAATGTTAGGTGCTTTGTTCTGTCTGTTGGTGTGTTGCAATGCCAACATTGGGACCATGACTGATGATAAGGCTTATGGTCCTCAGGACGGGTTCTTATAAGTTTTATATTACTCTGAAATATAGTATGACTTTGTGTGATTTTGCTCATGTACCTTAATTCTCATTCCACTGTCATTGTCATTGTCACGTATGGTCCATCCACTAGCATGTGAAAAATTCCAAGAGCCGCCCAACCCAAACAATGTCATGACATTCTTCAACTCGAAGGTCGTAGGGATTGTCACTGTCAGGGCCATGACCGGTTACTTGTACTTAGAGTGATCTGACATCGACGACATTACAGCCATTCTTGCCCAATATAGTTAATACGAAGCACCGAAACTTGGGTACTGTTCGGAGGTCAAAATTTAGGACCCGCAATGTGTGTAATTTTTTAGAAGGGGCCTATCGATATGAATGTAGCTGGAATGTAGCTGTAATCTTTGGGTTATCTTATCTGGCCACTTCTACTTAGGAAATTCAATCTCAGCTGCGAAATCGAGTCACTGCCACAGCCTGACACAACCAATTTAAAAACGTATCTCGAGTGGGCACAGTAGATCCTTTGGAATTCAAGATGGCCACCGAACACAAACGCCAGAAACGAGATGAAGAATCTGACTCAGAAGACGAAGAGGATGATGTTGTTGAAATTCTCCCAAAAGTTGAAATTGATCCGTCAAAATTGACACCACTCTCACCTGAAGTCATCTCGAAGCAAGTGAGTGCAGATCAACCCATTTCTCGTGACTATGTTTATGCATCCGGGCTAGGCAACTATCAACCTGGGTGCGATTGATCTACACCGAGTCTGACGAAACCTAATGGTCGGATTGCAGGCACTATTGGCCACGTCGCACATGGGAAGTCAACGGTAGTAAAGGCCATTTCTGGCGTGATGACTGTGCGGTTTAAGAACGAGCTTGTTCGGAATATCACGATCAAGCTCGGCTACGCTAATGCAAAAGTAGGAGATCGGCGCTGAGTTTGCTCCTGATTCATTAACCCACGTACAGATCTACAAATGTGAAAACGAAGCATGTCCGCGACCAGGTTGCTACCGATCATATCGCTCCGACAAGGAAGACAATCCGCCCTGCGAGCGGCCAGGATGCAATCACCGGATGAAGTTGATTCGTCACGTCTCCTTTGTTGATTGTCCAGGACACGATATTCTGATGGCTACGATGTTGAACGGCGCTGCTGTCATGGATGCTGCACTGTTGCTTGTTGCGGGTAATGAAACATGTCCTCAGCCCCAAACATCAGAGCATCTAGCTGCCGTCGAAATCATGAAATTAGAGAATATCATCATCTTGCAAAATAAGGTGGATCTGATTAAGGAAGCGCAGGCACTGGAACACCAAAAAAGTATTACAGCATTTGTGAAAGGTTCGTTGATTGATTGTTGTCCCACATGCACCCATTTAAAGATGTCGATGCAGGTACTGTTGCCGAATCGTCTCCCATCGTTCCTATATCCGCTCAACTGAAATACAATATCGATGCCGTGAACGAGTACATCGTTAAGCGCATCCCTATTCCTATCCGTGACTTTACGTCAGACCCGCGGCTCATTGTCATTCGTTCGTTCGACGTGAACAAACCAGGCGCCGAAGTTGATGATCTTAAGGGTGGTGTAGCTGGTGGCTCCATTCTAACAGGGGTCCTTCGTCTGGGGCAGGAGGTGGAAATCCGTCCTGGGATTGTAACAAAAGACAGTGCTGGCCGAAACAAATGCAAACCCATTTTCAGCCGCATCATGTCCCTTCATGCAGAAAACAATTTGCTGGATTTTGCTGTACCTGGTGGACTCATTGGTGTTGGGACAAGAATAGATCCTACCCTTTGTAGAGCGGATCGTCTCGTCGGACAGGTTTTAGGTGCTGTCGGGAAGCTACCCAAAATTTATACTGGCGAGTGATTTGGTACTACTGTTGTTTCCTTCCTTTCACTCATGGCTGTGTAGAGCTGGAAATCAGTCTCTTTTTACTTCGTCGTCTCCTTGGTGTCAAGACGGAAGATAAGAAGCAGACGAAAGTCGCAAAACTCGTGAAGAACGAGCTGCTGCTCATCAATATAGGCTCGACATCTACTGGAGGACGTGTCCTAAGTGTCAAAGCGGATCTTGCTAAGATCCAGCTCACATCTCCCGCATGTACGGAAGTCGGAGAGAAGGTTGCATTATCGCGCCGCATTGAGAAGCATTGGCGTCTCGTTGGTAAGCGTCTGCCTTAACGCGCTCCTCTCCCGAGCGCATTTTCTGATCCTTCTCTTGATAGGGTGGGGAAGTGTGCAACGGGGTACAATCCTTGAAGTAGATTAATGTACGATCCAGTAGAGAATGTATACCAGATTTTGGCACATGTTGAAAGCTCTTCAAAATATGACTCACGGCTTACCCTGAGTAAGTCGTGTAGATTCTGTATGGCATGCTGGTTGGAGCGTTGGCGGGCCGATGATTATTATACCACCAAAATTACAGCGTTGGTCATAGCCTATACTTCACCTCAGGTAGCCTCATTCAGTGAATCAAACTACTCCTCGAGTGCAAATCCTTGAATGCAAACACACTTGATATCAGCCTGAGGCAAATCTAAACGGGCTTATGCGTTAGATTAAGCCTGGGCTGTCGGCCGAGGAAAGGCTGGAACAAGATCTAGTTCTTTGATATCCACGCCATGAAAATCACGGTTCTTAACCCGCCGGCTCTCGAGCTCCCGCTTAGCAAGCCATAGGTGCAGAAGTTGAAGACAATCCTTAGCCTGTCGCCTTGTCAGGCTATCACTGGATAAGACGATATATGCTCGGACTCACCACAATGAAGAGACCGAGCCCAACGGAGTTTCGCCACCTATCCAATGAATGAATTAGTTACCAATTTCTTTGATGTCCAAATGCAGGTACAATAAAACGTACCACACAGGATCAGCCTCCGCCCAAGTCCTCGTCCCATTCCATGTCGCATTCATCACCAGGCGGATCGAGAGCCCCAATTGTCGCACCAGGTTTAGATTGCGCCAGTTGCTATCGTAAGTGTAGGGTCGTAATGACGAAGGTAACAGGCCGCTCAACGGCGGGCGGACGCCTAGGAAGCGGCGAAGCAGCGTAGAGCGCTTGGATAAGCGGAAGAGGAAAGACCCCATCATGCTTGAGATGGCAGGGATAAGCAAAGCCCCGCCAATTTTTCGTCCAAGAGAAGAAGCGTCGAAAGAAATCAATTGCTCAGCGGCCGCAACGGCAGCGGCATTTGGTTCCTGTTCAGCCGGAGCTTCACCATCATGCACAGGCTGCTGTTGCGGGTTTTGCGCTAGCGCTTGTTGCTGTTGCTGCTGCTGAGGTAGGGGAGGGTTATTTTCGTTCACGACATTCGCTCGAATGCGAATGAAAAATCCGTCGTCAACTTGCCATCCGCGACCACCACCCGCGACTGGAGCTGTGGGCCTGGCTCCCAGGGTCCAGTACTGCAGGTAAGAGAAGCAATGATTGTAGATCATCCGGGTCATTGGGACTACAAAGAAAGCAAATACAGCAGGGGATGGCGGCCACACTGAAGAGGATGCAGTAGAGGTTACTGAAAGGTCCCTGGCGTTATCTGGGTCGATCCAATACTGATCAAGGAGGCGGGAGCGGGAGCCGATCGGTGTAGAGAGTGGCCACGCAAAGAGGATGGGGATGAGGGTTGGCAGTGTCACCGTGTGAAATCGGGAACCAATCAGGGAGAGCGTAAGGGTAGGGAGGTTAAAGAAGGCTGTCCATGGCCAGTTGGCAGGGTCTTCCGTCAATAACAAGTCGAACATCCTAGATGAGTCAGAAAGCATCTACAGGGTAATAATCAACGACGTACTCTTTCCCAAGGAATTGCTTGACAGCATAGGCCCCGTATCCAGTAAAGATAACGTAGATGCCTTGTGCCTCGTTGTAAGCAAGCCCAGCTCTTCAGCTCAGCTGAAAGCACACATACCTGAGCTAAAAACTGCCAGGATGCCTACAGCACCAAATAGCGTAAAGGTCCTTCCTATTCTCTCGAGAAATTTGTTCCCCTTGCGCAATATGCGAAGTATAATCGGATCATCACTCACGAGCTCATATGTTGAGCTACATTGAGGGCATTTGAGGGCGTTTGGAGCACGGCTGCGGTCACTCTGTGAGGTCTGGATCCACCTCAGCAGACATGACTCATGCGCGACCAAGGTGCATTTACATGGGTGTGTCCATGCTCTAGGTGGATCTTCTGGTTCTGCGTAATTAAAGCGCAAACGTTTAGACATTTGGGTAGAAGCTGCCCGAGAACATACCTGCACCAAAAACTTCCTCTTCTCTGCAGATATAGCATAGTTTTACCTACGTGAGTGGAAGTTATGTTAGAGAGCCATGTGCCACATCATGATACGGTGGTGACGTACTCGCAGATCGTTGATTGTTGGCACTCGATGTTCCATCGACGAAGCACTCGTCGTCAGAGAGTGGCTCGTCTGTTAATAATTGAATGCAAGCTCTCCTTGTTGTTGAACGAGTACTTAAGTATATTCGGCAGACCGCGAATGTTGAGCACAAGCTGTCCCGTGACATACATCAACCACAAGCATATGTATTGGGCAAGATAATATAAAGACAAAATGTCGACGTTCTGCGACGAACAAACACATGGAAGGTACTTTTAGTGTAAAAGAGAGAGAGAAGTGTATACGCCAAGAAACGACAGCATGTTCAATGATCATACGGCGGGGTTAGGGCCCTATCATCGACTTCTTTCTTCAAGTCCTCAACAGGAGGGGTCCTGGCTCTGTCATCCCTCCTCCTGTCGGGGGTCAGACTCCTTCTCCTCTCGGGAGTCCTGCTTCGCCTTCTCCTATCACGATCCCTATCGTGGTCCTTGTCACGATCGTCCCTTTCGGAGCGGCGGCGAGGGCTACGAGACCTTTCACGGTCACGGTCGCGATCGCGATCGCCACGACTTGACCTATGGGGTGGGGATGCACGCCTATCATAACGCCAGACCGACGACGGAGGGTTCTTAGCCCACTGAGTCAAGATTAGTCAGAAGGCTGGTCCAAATCATTATATCCAAAAACCAACCTGAATACTCAAGCGAGATCCTTCAAAGTATCGTCCATGCCTGGAAAGAAGGCTGCATGAGGTTGCATATAATCTATGTAGAGAAAGGACACACATGTCATAGTAGGCATCTTCCGCGTCACGCTGGCTGCGAAATTCCACAAAGGCATAACTACGAGAGGTGTTCGAGAGGATTTGTTGAGCGATCGTGCTTCTCGCGGTGAAATCGATAATGATCGTAGACGAAGTATTTCGCGAGCGAGGACAGGAACTCGACGAAGCGGCTCGCGTATCGCGGTGGAGCAGCCTCCACGTAGGGACGTTCGACTCGACTCGACTCCAACTGGGAGGAAGGGCGTGAACTGGGCTAAAGAGGACTTACGGGTTGGAACTGGCGTGCGGGTTGCGAGGTGCTGGAACATCGCAGCGTACAAGAGGACCGAACCTAAGAAAAACAAGCAATTTTTAAACATAAACTACTGAAAGACTACTGAATATCATACCGTTCGAATTCGTATGCTAAGTCGCGAGCGCGGGTGGAAGGATGGAAACCACTAACAAAAAGGATGCGAGGCATGGTCAGCGTTGGGAGCAAAGGGAGATGAGTGGGAAGCGGGGGGAAAATATTCACTTTGCCCTTGTTTGTTTTGTGGCACGTCGTACCAAAGTCAACGGTGAGGTTGTTCGCTGGTGCATTTGTGCTTCATTGCTCAGCGTTCAGCGCTCAACTCGAAGCCGCACGCAGAAAGTGGCCAGGTATGCCAATTGACTATTTCTATTATTTGATCTCATTTTATTTCTCAAAGATGCAACCCTCATATGCAGAAAATTGTTTCCCGATGTGTGAGGACATTCAAGTTCAAGTTACCAGCCAGACCATGGATTCGTGTGTTCTCGACGAGTCCTCACCTTCAAGGATATTCTAGGCCAATACGAACCACCAAGTTCATCGAGATTCTTCGCAAGGAGAGTCGTGAGCCCATTTGGCAGCTGCTGGAAGTACTCCAGGCTCCAAATCAGAGATTTGACTTGTCGGCGGCTCTCCACGGACTTGGAGTCTCAACCTACCAGTTTAATCACTGGAAACCCATGCTTTATGAGCCAAACATATCAACTGCCATGAGTGCACTCCAATCAGGTCATTTTGGTACTCAGAATGTAATGATCAATCCTCTGCCGTCCTGGGTTTTGTTGTACCTCGCTGGTTATAAAGTCCGCACTCCTCATCATGCTACAGGACCACTACTAGACCTTTTGTATGCACACTTGGATGTCGTACCCATGACAGTCAAAGCAACGCTCTTAACTTTTACTGCATCTCATCTAGCAAGATTCAACCTTTTGGTCCCAATGCGACAAGTGGTCGACTCCTTCCTTAATATACCCTTCTCCCGTCCTTCCCTGCATGCTCTCCATTTCAACCTCTTCCTGCAAGCCTTATCGAGCAATTCGACACGTTCTGTGGAGAACGCAAATGTCGTGGTCTCCATTTTGAGAACTATGGAATCACGTCAATTACATCTTCGGTCGTCTACATATAATGCGCTCCTCGATGATCGCTTCGTTACCCTGCAGCTCACGAAATTCCTTCAGCAACGTATGGTTCAGGAAGGTTTTGTTCCGAATGCTTCTCATCTCGAAGCATACCTGCGAATATTCGCCAAAAATGGAGCGATTCACGACGCAAAGCAGTATTATGAAGCCATTCAGGCGCTTCCTCGAGCACTCACCACAGAATCGGCAAGCCACGCTCGCCTTGCGACAACTGTAGTTCTCGGCGCTCACGATGACCGGGCATCTGCATTTGCATTCTTAGGCAGTCTCCGTGAGGCAGAGAAACCCAAGAAAGATCCTTCCCCTCATCAAGCTCTTCCATCACCCATTCGCAACAAGGAAGCCAGCATCTTTGATTATACTGCAGCGTTAAATGTAGCTGCGCGGGACCCTTCATTCAGCAAAAGGGATCTCATTAAAGCATTCGGACAAGCACATGTTCGATTTTCGACCATCAGACCGACCGTGGCGACGTACACCACCCTCATCCGCGGGCTTCTGCTGCGCCACAGCTTCGATAAAGCCGAGCAATATCTGCGCAAACTTCTTAAGACAGGCCTCGTTATTGACAAGGAAGCTCTCAGCGTCTGCTTGCAAGCACTGACGCGCGTAGGCAAGCCCCATGAAGCCTTCGCAATGCTAGAGATGTATGCTGGCAAAGCCAAGCCCACCATTGCGGGAGTGTACCAGTTGCACAAGCCAATTACAATTAGTTCGATCACCATAAACGATTTTTTGGTTTCTTTGAACCGGATTCGGCGACCAGACATCGTGTTCAAGATGTGGGATCATATGGGTCAGCTTTACGAGGTGTTTCCTGACACCAGAACCCTCTCCATTCTACTGCAATCTGCACGTCTCGCACGTAAGCTAGACGATACATTTTCTGGAACTGTCGCAGAGCTGGCTCTGAAGAACCCTTTTCGGACATCCCCTACGAAACCCACTTCCCGAGAATCAGTTGTCGCTTCCATCAAAGCAGCGGTCGGCGAGTCTAGACAGGGTGTCAAGCCATATGTGTCTGGCATATGGAATGATCAAAAGCCAGCCGATGGTGCCAGGAGAGCTTTCCTGCAAGCTCTATTTGGCAACGCCTCATCCGAGCACCAGCTAAGGAATGTCCAACCTCCGGCTTACCCCATCCGAGCGTCACCAGAGGCAGATCAGCTGGTAGGACCTCTAGGCCTCCCGAAATTTCGGCCATCCAAAAGCTTCTTGGAGCTGCCTGCAGATCTGCTAACACCAGATGGGCATAGTCATTACCCTCACATCGTCGTCACGAATGCCAATTGCTTCGACTATATTGTCCTCCTCGGGGTTACCGACCGTGCAACGGAGATCCCACAGACCCTAGCATGGATGCGCGAAATTGGCATCCAGCCCACTGGTGCGACACTATCTGTTGCGCTGGCATTCTGGTCGGAAGTCAGTGTACAGGCACCGCTAATCGAACAGTGGTGGGGCGAGGAGAATAGTGAATATCTAAGGCTAGAAAGGTGGATTAGAGAGTGGGTTGGGGAGGAGAGAATGCCTGGCCCAGCAGAACTAGGGAAGTGGCATGGGATCGTAGATAAGATGAGGGGGAGAAATGATTTTCGACAACAGCTCACGCATAATCACATAAAGTGAATATGGAGGTCATCTCAATAAATACCATATTCTCTCCTCTCCACGAACCAAAAGGTTCTTTTCGGCGTCAGAGATCGAGACCAGCATTGGAAACGGCGTAATCTGTTTCTCCTATACCCGCACGACTTGGTAGATCTTCGACCCCAGCCTCGACTCTTCGTCCAAGACGACGGATGGCGTATCTCCTGACAGGCCAACTTCTGCCATCATATCGAACCCACG
>QMFE01045642.1:0-10970 GCA_003314665.1 Tricholoma sp. MG77 | reverse complement strand
ATAAGAAGGACTTGTTCAGGAGGGGGCCTCAGTGGTGCTCTGCCACGCACCGCCCGCTACCATGATCCTCGGTCGCACCGTTGGATTGGCTCTGGTGATTTCTTTGAGCACTTTGTCTACTGTTAATGCTGGGCTAGTTCAGAAGCCGAACTTGATGCTGCCATCAGATGCGGTCACCCATCGGGCTGCAGTGCAGAAAATCTTTACAACAAGCTACACCGCATACAAGTTCGTAAATCGCATAACACCTCGGTCATCGATTAACTTTATCATAGGAAGTTTGCTTTTGGACATGATGACCTCTCTCCTATAAGCGGAGGTGCTAATACATCTTGGAATGCTTTTGTGCAAAGGTCGTCACTCAACGCTCGTGCATTATAGGATTCTCCGATGGACGAAATGGATGGGGTCGGTTGTATTTGACAAATACCATTCATACAATCTAATAAACAACCTAGGCGCGTCAATAGTGGACGCAATGACCACTATGGCACGTAGCAGAAGTCTGGCTGAATATTATTCTCTGACATCTCCGCCCGGTCCACGTAGCACATCATGGGCTTGAAAGTGCGTGCAACAGATAGTACATCAGATTTATGTCTTCACTCATCACTTCTATTATTATACCAGGACTTATTTGCGGAAGCGGTCAATTTCTCTAGCAAAATCGATTTTAGTGCTTCCAAGACGTCAGACACAGTTAGGTATGTGTACCACATTCAACACGTTTGTTTTCTTAATCTGCTGCTCAGTGTCTTCGAGACAACAATTCGGTATTTGGGAAGCCTCCTTAGCGCATATGAACTTAGCTGCAATAAGTTTCCTGCGCTTCTTCAGAAGGCCGAGCAAGTGGCTGACAAAATGGCCTTTGCATGGGTCGGGGTACATTCTGCGGAAAGCTTCGACAGAAATAAGTAAATGTTGATATATTTTCTCAGAACAACGACTTACCATTTGGGTACATTGACTTTTCATCCAACTCACCATCCAAATCTGCTGTTAGTCTTTTCTTATTTCCGCTGGTCTTCAGCTCACAAGATAGTCCATCAGTCTAATATCGCTGAAGCGGGGACTGTAGGTTCTCCACCGGGCCAGTGCATTTAGATAACTTATCGTGATGTAGCTGGCCCTTGAATGGTCTAGGTTATCGAAACACACAGGCAATCGGACATATTCTGATCTTGCACTAAAATCGCTCCGCCGTATCGCTAATCTTGTACGTATACTCGACGTGTTTATATTCTAATACAATCTCATGCACTATGGTCTATTTCCAGGCTGCACCTTTGCCAGGTTTGTACGACGTAGCCAACGCCTTTATGGATTAATTTTCAAGGTTGCATTAGGGCTAGCTGCGCAAGGTATCGACCCTAGGTCTGGAGATTTTGTCGGAGGCTACGTTGTGAGTAGATCCTCTTAGATCGGTTCAACGTGATTTATTTCGCTCTGCCAAAGTCCTGGGGTGGAGGTTCTGACAGTTACTTCGAATACTTGATCAAATATGCGCGTCTGTCGAACACCAACGAGACCATCTTTGCGGACACTTGGCTTACTGCCGTGGATTCTTCAATTCGGAATCTCCTCAGGGTGAATAACACACTCTCGCACCGTTCTAATTTGTCATGAAGCTTAGACATCCACTATTGGGAATCACACTTACCTCGCGGATTTTGATGACTCGAGACAAATTCGTCATGTGGGCTCGCATCTGGCGTGCTTCAATGGAGGGAACTGGCTGCTTGGTGCGTCCTGAGCATCTAAAATGATTTAATCCTCATCCTTGTCAGGCGGCAAATTGCTGAACAATCAAACTATTGTGAATGTTGGCCTGCAGCTAGTTGACACCTGTTGGAATATTTACGCGAGTACTGCGTAAATCTTCCTTCATATTTGAATGTTCAGTGTGCTGACTTGGATTATAACAGAACTGGCATCGGCCCGGAAAGTTTTGCCTTCATCTCATCAGATGGTGACTTCACAGGTGACGGTCCGCCTAGCCCCACCCAGCTTGCTTTCAATCAGAAACATGGTTTCTACATCACGTCATCGGTCTACGTCTTGCGTCCAGAGGTTTTGGAGTCGAACTTCTATGCCTTCCGTGTCACTGGGGATACCAAATATCTCCATCGCGCAGCAAGCGTTATCGATAGCTTCAACAATTACTTGGCTGTCACAAATGGGTTTGCAGGCCTCATTGACGTGAACAGCGCCAATTCGAACAAGATCGATGATACAGAGAGCTTCTGGTTTGCAGAGGTTCTCAAATACCTGTATGTGTTTGATGCGAAAGATAAGATAGTGCGATCCTGATGTTCTAGGTACCTCACATTTGACGACCCAGATCATATCAGTCTAGATAATTGTGAGCAGCTATCTGGCCCTTACGCAAACTCATGCTGATATCCACTTTCAAGGGGTCTTCAACACAGAGGCTCATCCATTCATGGCACCTCCGGCCAAACAGGTTTACGGGACCAACACAATTTTTCCACCCAGACCTTTCAAGGTGCAGAAAGGACCTCCTCTACCTGTTGTCAGCCCCAGTTGGCTCCTCCCATCAATTACTACCCACCAGTAGCTCACAGTTTGGATTAGGCTAGGGTCGGCATTGGAAGAATGGTCTTTCAAATTTCTATTTAATACACTCAGCCATAATAAGCATTAAGACCGTATGTCGTCGATGTTGCACGATGATAATTCGTGGAGAACTTGACCTTTTCTAAGCTACACTCAAAGAAATTGAGAATTTAAGGGTTGCATGAATTACTTATGCACGTGGGTGATGCCTCTATCACACGGACACAGATTTATACTACATATATGTACCTTGATGTTTATCCAATCCCATTCAAGAACGCGCCTGCATAACCTCAAAGAATGCGGTGTACTCATCTGGCGTCATCAAATCGTGATCCTCCTCCGTCACCTGCGAATATGGCTTCGGGTTCCCATTCACTAAAAGCACTATCAGTCTTCGACCACACGAAAGTAAGGCCAACTTGCCATAGACCATAGGATCATCTCCCTCCACCTCCTGCGACTCTGGGGGCATCGATGCTGAATCATCCTCCGTCTGTACGACGCCGGCAAAGTCACTCGCCACCACCGTTTCCTGGGAATGTCCATTTCCAAACCCGTTCACAGTAAGCCCATTTCTATTCTCTGGGTACATCTTCGCCATCTTGCTCTTCGCACCGCCCCCAACGTCCTCCGCGGACCTCGACCGCTTACGGTAATCGTTCAGTGAATCGAGGTATTCCACGTTTGGCTTCCTATCTTCATCGTCTTCGCATACTAAATCCCCGAAGTCGGAACTGCCTGGCAGGCTGAGGCCCGATGGCGTGGCAGTTGTTGAGGCTGCAGCGGACGAGGCAGCTAGCAACGCGTAGTACTGGTCATAATCTAGGACAAAAGTAGTATTTGAATATCAAGCATTCTGGCAGAATAGGAACGTACAAGCATCCTGATGATCAATGACCGGTTTCACATCCTCCAATACATGCAGCACTGGCATCCCAGGCTTTCCACCGCCGACCACGCCTAGCCCCCTCAATATCTCGTCATTAGACCCAGGCACATTTGCATCCAGGGCGCCATTCATATTGGTTCGCGCACTTTCTTTTACGCCAAGCGCCGTCAGGTCACCCGTGATTGTGCTCTTCAGATGCCATGCAGGAAGCGCGTTTTGCTGTCGCTTCAGCTCCGCCTCGGCATCGCGCTCTTGCTTGCGCATGCTCTCGTCTTTGTCCATAGACATCATCACTCCAATCCCATCCTCCTCCTTTTTGTTCGGATCTGAACCTGCGATTTTGAGACCCGACCCTGTTTGCGCAGCCCCTTGCTTGTCTGGGTCGCCGAGGTTATTCTTGACCCATGAAGCGACGTCGAACCTGAAAGGAGGTTGGATCAAGGTCCAGTGATTTAGAAAGAAGATGGAGACGTACGCAGGTAGCATCATCGCCTCGCTTTTCTGGAGCCCCTCCCGGATGAATCGCATCTGGTGATTGAACCGTTGCATTCTATCCTTGCTCCCCTGTACACTCTCAGCATTCTCGTTATCCACCACCTCCGCGTGACATATCTCGCAAAAGAACGTCCCCCGGGCAAAGTCCATCAGCTTGTCCACCTCGAGTGGCGAATAGGACTGCTTGCATTGGGGGCAGATGTAACCCTTGTTGTCTAGCTCCTAAAAGCAACAGTTTTATTAGCCACCTCGGCAGCGAACAACAAATGATTATGACTCACATTACGCAGTGTGGAATCAATGATGTGCCTCATCTTCGCGATTCGCCACTTAACAACGTTACAGAAGTACTCATAGTCGATGTAGTAGTACTGTTTCCCAACAGACCGCTGAGCGCCTTCTTTGAGTTCGTTCTGACGGTAACTGTTCAAGAGGATGAGTCAGTCACCCTGGACGCTATAGAAACCACGCCCTGAGTAAACTCACATTTTGACTAGACAGTCATTGGATAGCACAGCGATGACCTTGTTCAGCTCTTTGGGCTGCAGGCCCATCCTCCCAGCCAGATCGTCATCTTTAAGACTGCGTACCCAAATCATTAGGATAAGCGTCCGTTAGATAAAAAGAAGCGAAACAGAGGCCAGAGCTTTAATATTTATTCTGACCGTTACTTACACCGGGTGCCGGGCAAGCTGGTCCATAATGATGGTGTACTTGGGCTCGTAAAAAGCTCGGGAGACATGCTGGACGAGAAGACGAAGTGTCTCTTGGTCTTCCTTAGTCGCCATTGATATGATGCGCTGCGCCGTAGTCGAGGCCCTAGGGCCGCAATCCTGGAGCGACCGCAGGAAAATTGACAGGCAATATGCAGTGGACCAAGCCTGTTACTATATGCAAGCTGTGGATGGTGGGAGTTGAGAGACAAGCCTTGTGATCAGACGGACTTCAAATTTTCGGAGGTTTCTCTATCCTGCACCACCCCCTGTTGGCAGTCATTGGCTGGATATGGACGGCAACTAGGTCCAGCGTGTGGTTTCTGCCATCCGGAAAGCCATTGTCATGGAGAAAAATGGCGTTCACAGCGTGTTTTCTCCAATCGCACTTCCATGTGGTCGTACACTTCAGAACCGACTTGTCAAGGTGAAATACACACTGTAGGTCTCATAGACGTCCTATTTATCAATATGCAGGTAGCCATGTACGAGCATCTAGCATCATTCTTGGGCGGTCCTCCGAACGAACACCATTTTTCATTGTATTCCAAGTGGGCGAAGTCCGACTGGGGGATGGTCATCACCGGAAACGTTCAGGTCTCTTCCACTCATCTCTCGCTTGGACGAGATATATCTCTGCCTTGTCGCATCTCAGAGGACTCTCTCTCGCCCTTCAAGGAACTTGCATCCTCCATGCTCGGACCCGTTAAGTCTAAATGTACCAGTCTCGCAATAATGCAACTGAGCCATGCAGGACGGCAATCCCCCAATTTCATTGGCGGACGCTATCCGTTCCAGCGGCCCTCTGGTCCCAGTCCCATTCCGGTTAAACCGACAGGTCAAAGCGTCGTCTCGGATTTACTGCATTCATTCGCATTCCAAACGCCTCATGAATTGTCTCAGGAGGAGATCCAAGATATCATAGCTGCGTTCGTCAGGGGCGCGGGGGTTGCTCTGAAGTCGGGCTTTGACGGCGTTCAGTTACATGCCGCACATGGCTGTGAGTAGGAGTTGCCTAAGCAATGTCTTCATTTTCCTTGAAGTGTAAGCGAAACATTATAGATGTCTTCGCGCAGTTCATCTCACCAAAGGTGCGTTATTATATTCGTGTTCGTGTTTTTCTTCTGAGTAATATTGTACTCCATCTAGTCGAACAGACGGACAGATAACTACTCAATCAAAAATGCGCTTCGACTGTTACATCAGGTCGCGGAAGCCATACGATCTGTTGTTCCTAGCAACTTCGTTCTGGGTATCAAGATCAACGCTGCCGACTATGTGGCTACTGCTAGCGACGACAAGCACAACTCAACTCCGCCCGATGGACTCCACCACATCCGTGACATTGCGAGCTGGGGCTTAGTTGATTTCATAGAGATCAGTGGTGGAGACTACGAGATGCCAGGTACCATCATTTGCCTTCTTGCATTCTATATCCTAACCTTCTGTGATAATTCCAGAATTTATGACTATCTACAGATCACCCCGTCAAGCGCTCTTCTCTACGTACTCACACCAAGCTGTCCAGACACTCTCTTCCCTTCCTCAGTCCTCAACTTCCCCTTCGCCACTCATCCTCCTCACAGGAGGTCTGCGCACCCCAGAGCTGCTCTACTCTGCCCTCTCTTCCAGGCACGCCCATCTCCTGGGTATCGGGCGGGGCTCTGTGCTTTGCCCTCACCTGCCATTGGTACTAAAGCAGCGAGAGGACGAGGGCAGGGATGAAAGAAAGAAAATACAGGATATCCCAGGCTGGGATGAGCCGTTCAGTCCCGAGCCGGATCTTGAGCCGGGATGGAAATGGAATTGGATTCAGAAGCATATACCGAGGATTCCACTTTTGGGTGCTGGTGTGAACATGGCGTGGTATGTTGTTGAGATGAGGCGGTTGGCGGGAGGGTGTCTGGAGGAGGATGAGGAGGAGGATGGGGATGATGGAATTCATGATTCAGTTGGCGCCATCGGCGCGGTGTTCTGGATGTGGGTATGGATCGATGAAAGGGCACTGCAGAGAATGCACATTTGGGCTATGTGGTGTTTATATTCTGTTGGAATTGGCTATTTGATCATTTTTGGTGTACCCGCTCAGTACCTGTCAATTTGAAAATCGATCACTTGGAATTATACCACGTAAATTATATACCAGAAATATGTCATCACAGCGTATCAATGTATAAAGTTTACCGTCTGACCGGCCGGGCGCTGGCGGCTACGTACGGTTGGTGCAAAAATTTCCTACATGCTTCCAAAGATCGATACAGGGAAATCGCCAGTGCATATGTCCAATATGTTGCAGATTCCTGGTAAACAACTGAGTTAGGACCTGACCAGATGTAATATCATAAGCGGGGTAGTGTGTCATTATCGCGGGCATACTCGACTCCCACTTCTCCATGTCTTCCCCTGGCACACCTCTCGAGCCTTCCATGACACCCTTGAAACTTTTGACAAAGGCCTCAGGTGAAATATTCGAACGACCCCGAAACCGCCCCAGGTAATGGTCTAGGTTTTGCCAGTAGTAGTAGTCCCCATTTGCATCCCGGTATATGATATTCTCGCTTTCCATTTCGAGAGTGCGATACATTACACTCCTAGTTGGGTACTGGATCCCGCAGTAGGTTTGGAATATGATGTCCAGAAATCCCTTGTTGTACCCGCCGAAGCCTGGCATGAAGTAGAAGTAAAGTAATTATCCCAGTTACTGGACCAATGTTCGGGTAAATCTTCAGAGAATCTGACACCACGGACGAGCGACTTCCTCCCATAGGATATCGCAGGGGATGGCTAAACTTTGCTGCAAGATCAAGATAGACACGAATAGAGACAACTTTCAAGTTGTCGTCCAAGTCACGCTGCTCAACGGTCACGACAGGTCACGGCTGTCACGGCATGTGGTCACGGTGTACCTTGAGCGGCACTGACTAGGCAGTTGAATCACTTCTCTGCACATCATTTCAATGAACTCCAGAATAGAGTGGAAGAATCTTCAAGGCTGCGAAACTGAGAGAATATGTTGAAAGAAGTTGTCTTCCACCGGATTCGGAGGGCACATTTACTTTGGCGCTCTACCTCTGCCAGCCCAAGTGTCGTTGCACCTGTGGTTCTTGTTGACGATGTCCTCCTTAGCATTCTATGCTTCTGTGATATTTCAACTGTCATTTCTATGAGCCAGGTATTTTGAAATATCAATCCGTCAAGAGTTAACAAATAATCACAGTGCAACTTGAAACTAGGCTAGTAAATATCTTCATAGCCTTGGATTCTCTAGGGAGGTTTGGCTTGCGCTCGTTGCTACCTTGCACGCTCGCAACTTTATTGACCTTCCCTTCGGACAAAGTCTTCGCATATTGTCTCTCAGTGCCCTCATTGATCTGGCCAAACGGACAGCCCAAGGGCCGCGTTCTTGGAACGAATGGAGTTACAGCCCTACCGTCGCTCGCTCGATAACCCTGAACACTAACTTAACGTTTAATCCAGGGTTTCTCTACTTTGGGGTGAAAGATAAAGTAAACCTATTACCAGGAGGTGGCTTTGTCCTATTCGCGAATCTAGGGAAGCTGCGATGCTGGAATGTTGCCGATGATTCACAAATTTGGCAATACGAAGGCGGCAATTGGAACCTCTCTGAGGCACACGTCCTCGAGTTCGCCGCAGAAGTTACTGATGAAGGAAGGGCAGCTTTGATTTTGGTTGTTTTTTCCGGGTTCGTAGCCGCGTCATGGCAGCAGCCGAATCGAGCGTTAAGTGTGAAATTTCTTCCTTGCCAGTTCATGCTCAACGACATGTATATATAGTCAATTAATTGTGGATGTAGTACATTTGGATCTAATACTGGGAGTTTCATATTCAGTCACCCAACACTATTTGCCTCAGATTGAGAGCACAGGCCATACACCCCAATTCTCAACCAAAATATGTGGTGGTTTCGCTATCGTTGAGTTGGAACAAGGGGTCGATAAAACATTGTACCTTCTGAGGTCATCCACGCAGTCACATCGCTCTTTTCCAATGCAGGTCCGCCGGCTGAGTTGCATGGTTATTTCGACACGCTCATGTTCTCATGTTCTGATTCTAGACATCTTCTAACTATCAAGCAGAACTTATACCGGGATATGTAATCTTGGTCGAGTACAGTCAATATCATCCGCGTGGCTTCCTTCGAGTCTGGAGCGCCGAGGCGTTGATAGCACCTGGAATTTCGCTTCAGAATGCTCTACCAATTCTGTCCCAGACCATTTCATCCGGGACCCTCACCACCGTCGCAATATGCCTCTCAGCCCATGCCTCCCCTTTCCAGGAAGGATTTTACACAATATGGCTAGCTGTCACGACCTCCGATGCCAGCATCAAAGTGTACAGATACAATCTGTCACTGCTGAAGTCCCCACGGCTTTCTATCCACCGGAAGGTATCTCCACAGTACAGCCTCCGAGAATGCGTATTCAAGACAAATTCAAGTGTCTTATATGCTGGACACGCGCCTGTGTTGAACCCTGACAACTTCGACCACCTAATTTTGTCTTTAGCACAATTTATGTCAGATACATCAACGGTCGAGGCCGCTAAAGTGGAAATGAGCCCGTGGTCCGTGTCAAAGGTAAGTTTTCTATGACCATGATGCGTTTTACTACAATACACGTATATAGAAGCTACCGGGGCCGGCCCCTCCTGCTAAACGGCTGCTGCGGGGGGGAAGGGTGTATAGCATATCTACCTACAGCGGAGCGTTGACGTTCTATCGAGGACATCAGATTGTAATAAATTATTATGACTGAAGGGCACTATCGTGGAATAACGCAGGACCTTTAGAATCAAACCCAGAAACCCATCCCCGAAAGAATCCACACATTACATACAGTCCCCTAATATTACATCCGTAAATAAACCGCCCTCCAAGTAAACTAAATATATAAACAATCTCCAGAAGAGCCTCAAACCTCAATCGGCCCTTCATTAGGTACCCATTTATATACCTAATGGGCACAGTAATTGAGAGTCAAGCGGGTCACAGGGCAAAGATAGGACCATACCACTGATTTAACAGTATCGTCATACCCAAGGTACTCCCTGAACGAAGAAAGATCTCCAGTATAATATAATCGCTCTTCCCGAAGTGCTATTTGCACTGGGGGGCGACCACCATCAACGTTAACCCATTCAATTTCGATTTCACCTGTCTTTGGGTCTATCGAGAACTGAGTGGAAAGTATGAGTATTTGATTTGGTCAGTGGGAGTAGAGTTTGAACAGACGATTGTGGTCTCCAGGTATGAGGCGGTGTTGGTGTCATGGAACGGCGTGTCGCCTTCTGCGGCTGGAGAAATAATCAGGCTAAGAATATTTCGAGATTCAACACGTACTTGTAATAGCAGTGTGACGGGCAACGTGAAAACTGAAACGATTCAAAACTCGATAGAAAGGAGGCGGAGTAACGCATACTTTTTTGATCCCAATCCGAGATCTCGCCCATACAATCCAGTCGAAACACACATCCTTATATTTGTGGAATTCTTAGTGCCGATGGCATGAACTTATGTAGAGGCTGGTAAGAAGGTGATAACAAACTCACCGCAACCATTATTTCCGCCATGAATCCATTTGTCGTATAGGTATACTCCACCGCCTCCTTTATGCTTGGGACAATTTTGTGATTGCTGATATATCCCAGCAGCGGTCCCTCGACGCTGTCATCGTGGATCGCGATATAACCGGTGGATGCCCTGTGGCCGCAACTGGTAAGCAAAAAGGTACACAAAAGCACAAGACCTCTCACTGGACAGAGGAAGGCGATGCTGCGTATACATATTAAGGATCAGAAATCATTTCAAATAGACTAAGTATTCACCCATTCCACTGCCCTTATTCTTAGGCTTAGCTTTCTTCCTCATCGCCTTCGGGGGAATCGGGGACATTCCGAGCGCTTTCCGCTGTGCATTTCGTTGGAGTTCCGCAGGCGTGTAGAGGCCTTCGTCATACGTATCTTCGTCCTGGGCCACAACAACGGCTAGGATGAGGAACAGCAGGCAGGAAAACAAGATGACTTTCATCGATGTTGCTAGTGGAGTTTCAACTTGATCATTGTTCAAGTTTGTATACTAATCACAAATGACACACAACCTTCAACTACTGGAAGTTACAACTTGAATGAACTTGAATACTACCTCTCGGTGCGGTACACATGGGCGTATCATGGGATCCCGACTAGTTCGGTTTTCCTTGAAGCCAGAGGCCCTGCAGCTCCATTTTAGGGGCCAATGTTGCCGATGGTTGCTCTATGTCATAAAGTACAGGTCC